>CM047528.1:5782539-5897539 GCA_026122265.1 Ammodytes dubius | reverse complement strand
TTATTCCATGTATTCATGATGCCTACATTACCCATAATGCAACTCAACTGTTCTAACAACAGCTCAGTTGGAGATTTGGGTGTTTCAGCTGTTTCGAAGTCACTAGTGGTATGGTAGGCTAATATCCTTTATTTCTAAATTCACACACTCAGATTTCTTCATTTTCTAATTTATAGTTGTGAGTGACAACAAAGGGAAGCAAACAAGTATAAAAAATTATATTATCCCCAAAATGTAGCAAGTTTAATACATTTTCCCCTGAACTCTCCCCGTGTTGTAGATAATACACGTCATTGGAGCGAGTGAGGGAGGTGGAGAATGATGCAGGGCTAATTGCAGAGTGCTGGGGCTCGTCTGCCCGGCACTGCCCGCTGTTTTGGCTCGGCCATAATAACCTGGTAGCTGCAGATGTTTCAGGCCATTGTTGCTACGCCCAGACAGACAGACAGATGGACAGACATACAGACAGACAGACAGGGATGGAGGGATGGATGGAGAGGTGGACAGAGAGAAAGAGAGAGAGAAGCAAGCTGCAAACTTCTGCAAAGAAGAAAAACAGCGAGCACAACGCTTTCTCTCTCTCTCTCTCCATTCATTCATCCATTCTTTTTTCCATCTCTTTCAATCCATTATCAGAAGCAACCCTTTTATATTTGCACCTTGAGTGTTGATAGGTGATAATAATTATTTGTGTGTGTGTGTGCGAGGACAGCCTTCCCCACTGAGGCAGACAAACAATAGACTAGCTGACTCCTTTCCAGACACATGAGAGGTGTGATGTTGTCTGGCTTGTACCTTGATTGGTGTATGTGTGTGTGTGTGTGTGTGTGTGTGTGTGTGTGTGTGTGTGTGTGTCGTGTGGTGTGTGTGTGTGTGTTGTTGTGATCTGAATATGACTGCTCGCACATACCCGACTATTGTGTGTGAGCATACTCTTGTGCAAGTGTGAATGTATCCTGTTCTCCAGTGTGTGTGTGTGTTTATTTGTGTGTGTGTGTATTTGTGTATGTGTCTGTAGAAATAGCTGATCCCTTCCAGGGGTGAATTGTTATGGATGCTGTTCTGTTGAAATTACTGTTATTTGTGTCCTTTAAAACAAGCTAATTGCAGCATAGCGGGTCGCTCGATGTGTGTGTGTTGTGTGTGTGTGTGTGTGTGTTTGTCTGCGTATTCAGTCAATTTGTTTGCGTCCTTGTTTATTGTTTGTTTGTGCGGCAGTGCAGACCCCTCCAATTTCTTTAGCAGGACAGATTTTCACTCCGGGGTCAAAATTAATTCTTCTGCAGCTGTTGGGCAGTAATTTCACATTTTTGCCAATTTTCTTTTTTGTTGTTGTTGTGATTCAAAGCTAAACCCTTCTGCTGAATAAAACAGACAGGGAAATCATCTGCACATAAAATTGTTATACGAACATAAATCTCAAGCATAGAAAATGGATTATTAATCTTTTCTGTGTTTTATCCTTAAATGTTATTGAGCAAGAGAACATGTAAAGTTAGTTGTTTGGTTGTGTGTGTGTTTGTGTGTGTGTGTGTGTGTGTGTGTGTGTGTCAGTGTTAAGTGGGACATCTCAGGCAGACAGGCCATCCTCTCACAGGCCCCCTTGTCTGGCAGGCAGGTGAGCCAGTGTGTCTCTATCTGCTACTCCCCTCCTCTCTACACAACACACACACACACACACACACACACACACACACACACCACAACACCACACACACACACACACACACACACACACACACACACCACACACACCACACACACACACCACACACAACAAACACACTCACACCTCACGAGCATTCCCAGCCAGTACTGCCAGGTATGTCTGCGTGCCGGTCTTTGTGTGCAAATGAAAGCACAGAGGCAGATCTGACGAGGAAGAAAATAGCAAAAACGCGATTCCATTCTCACGGGTGGGAAGAGAAGGGGAGGAGAGGAGTGGACTCGCCTTCTCTCTCTCTCTCTCTCATCCCTCAATCCAACACTTCTCCTCCTTTCGTTGGGTTCCATTTAGTCTTCAGTTCTTTTTCTGTTTTGTGCCGTTCCATGTGCTACTGCTGCCACTCTGTCTGTCTGTCTACGGCTCCTCTCTCCACTGTCCTCCCTTTCTTTCTTTGCGCTCCATACCTTTCTCTCCACCGTATCAACACTGTCTTTCTTTGCCATCCATCCATCCATCCATCCTCTCTCTTTCTCCTCGCTTCGTTCCCCTTTCCAAGTGCTTGGAAGCAGGGCTTACTGCTCCTGGTCACTGCTCAGGGAGTTAAAGTAGGCCCAGTGTAGAAGACACATAATCCACACACGACACACACACACACACAACACACACACACACACACCACACACACACACACCACACACTTGAACAAACAAACACCAAACGGGTCCCTTTCTCTTGGTCCAATTTCCATTGTGTCTTCTTCTCTGCTACCTGCATATGTCTCTACTTCTCCAGATCCCAACGCTTATCTGTACGCAGCGCAGCCCAGAAAAACATTATGAGAACTGGTACGACATCATACGTTATAACCACACACACACACACACCACACACAACACACACACACACACCACACACCACACACACCAACACCACACCACACACACACACACACACACACCCCACCCCAACACACACACACACCACACACAGCGTTCAGAGATAAGCCTCCTACGCCTTCCAATCGCAATCAGTTACTGGCCAAGCAAAGTTCAGCACAACACAACTACACTGAAGTTCAAACCAGCAGAAGAGAAATGGCTCCACTATTTCTTACACCAGCACATTGAAAAAGTTACTGAGCCCTAGAGGAAAACAGAGGAAAAGTTTGAGATTTGCAATGAGCTGTGGCACAAACATTTCAAAGACTCTTTAAACTTTTGTATTGTGAAGATCATCTGCACAAATGCCATAAACTTTCAAATATGGGTAACAGTTACTCAAAAAATGACCAAAACACACAAAATTATGTATTTTTTAACTACAAATGACGTAAACTATCAACATAAAAATACTCACAGACAAATGTAGTTTTTTTTAGAACGTGACTCAATAACTTTACAAAATCTTGGAACAGTAACGGTTTTTAAATGTTAAATTGTTTAACGTGTTAACAATAAGTTGCAATAGTTACTGTTATTTTGTGTTGTGGTACATTATATCCTAAACGACATGTAAGTGTCTTTGCAAGATTATGGAAAAATCCGTTCTCTTGCTCATATGTACCAATAACCTCGTCACCCTCCTCTTCCTCTTTAATTCACCTTCATCATGCCATATTGATTTGTGTGCTAACTCTCCAGGCCTGCATGACCTTTCACATGAGGTGCTCGTTCTTCAAGACTTCAAGAGGTGAGAATGTTTGATGTCTAATCTTTGATATCCTCTGAAGATGTACGTGTGTGTGTGTGTGTGTGTGTGTGTGTGTGTGTGTGTGTGTGTGTGTGTGTGTGTGTGGGTTGTAGCTGTTTGTGTGGGTGGGTTGCTTAGGACCTCCTATAGTTAAGGAACCAAAGGTCCTCAGGGTATTAGAGCAGGAGATCAGGGACTGGGCTCACACACACACACACACACACAGCACACATACACACACACAACACACTAAACACCACAAACACACCACACACACACACACACACACACACACACACACACACACACACACACACACACACACATGGTGTCTTAGTCACAACATACAACCGCAACTAACACACACACACACACACACACACACACACACACACACACACACACACACACACACACACACACACACACACACAAAACACACACACGCAGATTAATGCTTAAAGAAGGAAGCAGTTGAACCTTTTTGCCTCATGGGGGTTAAGCTGTAGGAGTGGGGAGAGAGCGACAGAGACCTGTAGGATTCATTTAATCATTTAATAGCATTGCTTTACTTCGCCTATTTTCCATCTCATATGTTTGTTATACTCCTTAGAGAGTGCATCTTCTTACCTCTAGAAAACATTTGCAATTTTCAACTAATTTCAAGTTGGTGTCAGACAGTATTAAAAGTAACATATAATATGAAAGTGTGTTTGTTGTTTAGTGTCATGTCATTTTATCACACTAGAAAATATCTACAATTATATATCTACATATCTGTAAGAGAAAATAATAGGCAGGGAGGTAAAGAAAGTGTGTTAACAGGAGGGAGACTGACATAGTTAAGTAACAGAGGGGAAGGAAGAGGAGGAGAGGGTGAGTAAGAGGGGAGAATGAAGGAAGAGAGGAGTCTTTAATGTGCGTGGGTCTTGTAAGGTCAGACGGGGGCCGGGGAGAGGGGGGGAAAGGTTACAGCAAAGGTTAGCATTATTTATTGAATCACTGATCCATCAGACGCAGCGCGCCACACACCACACACACACACACACACACACACACACACACACACACACACACACACACACACACACACACACACACACACAACATACCTGCACACTACACACAATCAACACGCAACACACCACTATCTTCACAACACAACACAATCAACACGCTAATCTTCTATCAGAATACAAGAAAAACGGAAGCTGAAGACAAACAAGTGATTTTGGTCTTAAAAGTATCTAATAAGAAGTAGATACGATTTTGACTGTATGTACACAATGAGATATAAACTGACAGAGAAGTTAAACTTGGTTAGGCTGTACAGTACAGAGTATAGTAACGAGACAAATGTACAATTAATGGCATAAAATGAGAGGTTACACTCAAATACAATCGGTAGAATAACGGTAATAAAACACTTTTTCGTCGCCAGTATTATGTGTGTTAGTTGTGATGTATGGGGATTATGGGAATTGTATGCTCATTTGGCAAAAGGCATTGTAACAAAAATTGTATTGTTTCCTTCGCAGCAAACAGCAGCTTTTGTTTTCCACAATCTATATAGGATTTTATTTATAGGAGGGTTATCTGGTCAATTCCATCACACAACACTGTTTTCTACTACATTCAGCCAACTACATTGACACCGTATTGAAATTGTTCTACACGGTAGTTGCATTTTTATTGTTTTATTTGTTCTTTATAGGCCACTTTACTGAACTCGAAATGAGCCAGTAACTACTTTTGTTTCCACAAAGGCGTTTTGTGAATATATCCAACAAGGTATTTTTGGCCTGATTCCCTGTTGGAAAACCTGATAGTAGTGACACGAGGCTGAGGTTTTCCTGGAACGTGTTAAAAAGAGGCACAGGAAGACTAAAGAGAATGGGAGAGTGGTGCATCGCCCTCCGCATGCAAAAGAACACTCATTAAATATGGAAGACTTTTTGGAATAGTCAATGTAATTAATGTTAGCGTTGAAACAAAACGTCCACCCCTGCTGTCACACCCGCTTGTTTTCGCACACGCACAAAACACACAACACACACGCACACACACACACACACACACAACACCACACACACACCACCACACACACACACACCACACACCAACCACCCACACACACACACACAACAACACACACCACACACACACACAACCACGACAGACAAGAACAGAAACCAACATCGGAGGACAGACAGAGGGTCGGGTAGATGGATGGAAAAGGATGATGAGAGGATGAAAGTGCCACACGCGCAGGTTTTTTTTTTAGCCTTTTGTGGAGGGAAAATGCCCCGAGGCAAGATTTAACAGAGGGAAGAGACTGAGAGGAAGTGAAGGATAGTAGAAAAACAGGGAGGTGTCTCAGTGACAATGCCAACCCCCCACCACCACTATCACCCCCCCCCCACACCACACACACACACCCTGTCCCTCTCTCTATGTGTGCCTTGCTTGAGGCCTTGCTAGCCCCTTTTATGCAGGCTGCGACCTTGGGTGGTCACTGAGCTGGTGTGAACATGCAAGAAACGGCTGCCATATGGGTGAGACAGAGCGGGCAAAATAGACGTGGAGATTCAAGGAGAGAGCCATCTAATCCTTGATATGTTTTCGCTGTGTCTTTTTTGCCCTTTCCACACGCTCACACACACACACACACCGTCTGGGCTACATATGTGCTCCTTCACCCCTATCTCTTGGCCTGGTCCGGGGCCAGTGCCCCTGCCACCTTACCCAGGGCAAGGGCTGCATATGCTGGGTAAGGTGCGTACTACAGAGAGGGGGGAGAGGGGCTGGGTGGGCAGCAGATGGCCGAGCCCTTAGGCCTCCACTGGTGTGGCCGGTGGTGAGTGTGTGTGCATGTATGTAGAGGGGGTGGGAGGTACGTGTATGTATGTGTGTGTGTGTGTGTGTAGTGTGTGTGTGTGTGGTGTGCGTGTGTAGGTTTTCTGCTTGGGAGGAGGGGCACCAGTGCAGAAGAACTTCTTCTGGTCACGGTGAGAGTAGAAGAGGAAAGAGAAGAAGGAACGGAGAGACGGACAAATAAAATGGATGCCATGTGAATAAAACAAAGAGCATCTTTCTGTACTAAAAATGCAATAACTTTTTTTGCGTAGAAATTCAAAATCAAAAAGATGTTCATAGTTAGTGACAAAGCAGTAAGTTATGTTATTACACTGGGAAAAGTAAGACTAGAACATTCTAGAAAAATGTTGCATTCTGTGTGGGAATGGCGGACTCCATCTGTAAAACTACTTCATAGCCAAAGTCATTGAAACTTTTCATTAAATGGATATCGCTGAAAAAACCTGTTTATAAATAGTATTTAAAGGGATCAAATGGAAATGACAAGGATAATACCTTTAAAGGAATACTTCACCCATACGGAACCAGCGTTTCTATCATTATAAAATAACTATTATAATATAATGAATGAGGTTTTTCTTCCCTCAGTCTTCCCTTAGTCTTCCCTTGGCCCAGCTGTCCTGTTAATCCTAACCCTTACTGTGATGTCACGAGAAGGAAACTGTAGGGTTAGACAGTGAGACCACACATTTTTGCACATTTATACTAAATAGGATCTCCAAGTTCAATACACCCATACAACGGTGAAGTGGGCCTTTAACCTATAAGTTTTAGTTGCGTGAACGTAGCTACACATTCGCAATGAGAGGAGATCACAAAACACTGAGCACACATTTGAGATGAGGAATATTTCAAGAGAGGATTGACACATCTCTGAAATGAATTTTAAATGAAAGTTACTTACGTTGTCTAAGTCACCAATAATGAACTACTGTTTTGTTTTTCGGTCTTATTTGATAAAGCATCGCATATGAAGAGTGTTTTAGGTAGATTGGTGTGGGTTGGAAGAAATGTCCTTGATATTCTTGGTGTGTGTGTGTGTGTGTGTGTGTGTGTGTGTGTGTGTGTGTGTGTTTGTCAAACATTTGCACTCATTCATGCAAGCATAATACGTAGCCGTTATATTGTGTCGTGTGTGTGTGTGTGTGTGTTGTGTGTGCGTGTGTGTGTGTACATGGCCTGTGGCACCCTGTCTCCCTAAGATATCACTTTTGTCCTTCACCTCTCCCACAATCCCCCTCTCCTGCTCCGTTAGACCAGGAGAGTGTCCCGAAGACGCTTGCAGGTATGACACAGCTGCCACGCTCTGAATCACACACACACACACACACACACCTTGCAGGTATGGGCCAGTTGCCACGCTCTAGATAATTGGCTGTTGAGGGGGCAGCTTGTTAGCCGGCCACAGCTGACATGCCAGTCACCCACACAACCACACACCACACACAACCACACAACACCCACACACAAACCACAACACACACACACACACACACACACACACACACACACACACACACACACCACCACACAACACACACACACTAGTGAAAGCCAAGAGGAGCCAAACGTGATGATTTAATCTTTCTTCCTCGGGCTCTTTTCTTTTCTAGATATCTTTATTCCTTCTTTTTTGGCATTCTATCCCTCTCTCACATTTCCCCCCTTTTATCTCTTTATCACTTCCATGTATCTCTCTCTGGGACAGATGGGATGGCCTGCTGCTCCTGATGTTTCTATTAAAATGACATTACCGACCGTAAAAACGTTGCGTCGGATCGTCCAGCAACCCATTCATAACCATTTAGCCCGCACCTGTTTGGTTAGAAAGGTGTGTGTGTGTGTGTGTGTGTGTGTGTGTGTGCGTGATCATTCGTTTGTGTGTGATTGAGATTTTAATCAGAAGGAGGTGACTGTAATGTCATGATCTCGAACCTTCATCCAAACACACACACACACACACACACACCACACACACACACACACAACACACACACACACACACACACACACACACACCACACACACACACACACACACACACACACACACATCCCACAGACTCCCTGAAGGTCATCCCCTCTGAGAATGTCTGTTTGAAGTAAAGACCTCCGTTGCGAGCTGCTGGAGTTCTTATTCACTGTCAGGTATGTTTGTCTTTGTTTGTTTTTTCTAACATATATATGCGTACATGTGTGTGTGTGTGTGTGTGTGTGTGTGTCTGTATGTGTGTGTGTGTGTTGTGTGTGTCTTTTTCTATATTTATCAATATTTGAGTAGTTATTTGCCTACAGTTCTTGAGATGTATCTTGTATTGTGTATCAATGCTTTAAATCTAACACTTCTGCACTTGATGTGGACTTCCATCTTGTCTGCTCATACAAGATGAGTGTGTGTGTGTGTGTGTGTGTGTGTGTGTGTGTGTGTGTGTGTGGACATTGTGGAGTGCCACAGGCTGCGGTGGTCCATGCCTCCTGGTAATGGATACTAATGGCCCTGGGCAGGCCTCCATGGAGCAGGGGCGTAATTTGTCTGTTTGACCCTATCCTGCAGCCCTCACCCTGGGAAGGGACGGGCCTGAGGGGGGGGTAAGCCCTATGGGGGTCTGGGTCACCATCAGCATGCATAACACTCAACGTAAACACACACGGGAAGGCTCTCGCAGGCGCACGCACGCACGCACACCCCACACACCACGCACACCACACACACAATACTGCAAGGTTGCTAAACCTTCGGAGATAGAAACAGCTGCACGGCGGCTGTAATATTACTGAAGTAGTCTGAAATAACCTGTTACAGAACTCCGTATAGATAGAAGTGTTTTTCGGTAATACGTTTAATGTACGAACTTCAAATGTGCATTACAAGAAAAAGAATAAAAGCGCTTTGCCACATGGACACAGGTGCACACACACACACACACACTACCTTGCACATACACACACACACACACTACCGCACACACACACACACACACACACACACACACACACACACACACACACACACACAACACACACACACACACACACACACACACACACACACACACACACACACACACACACACACACACACACACACATGCACAACACACACACACACACACACACACACACACATTCGAGTAGGTATCTGCCGCTCTATCTTTTTTAAAGTGGCCACTTGTTTCATTCGTATCGTGCCCCTCAATACCCAGAAGCCCTTAGGAAGTGAACAGGAAAATGGAGCTCAACGTGCCATGTGTAAATTGTCCCACAACACTTGAATTTCTTATGTGTCAATTGAGAAAATGAATACATAAAAACATTGACATTATTTTCCTTCAAACTATTTGCATGATTTTGTTTGCCTTTGTGTGGTATACACATCTTAACCATGTGGTAGGAGTGTAAATAGATGGGTTTAACTATTGAACATTGGTGTCAAGGTCTAGAAAGAGAAAACTTGAAAAGGATTTGTGCACTTCTTGTCTTATAAGCTTTTTGCAGAAAAAGGTGAATTTTCGTTCTTTTCTGTGACTGTGATGTATAGAACAAGTGACCTCCAAGCTAAGTGTAGCTACATTTGTCCGTTTCCCTCCTCTTTACTTCTGTTCCTCCAAGTAGGTGAATGTCAGACATAAACAGGGCTCTCAGAGGAGGTGACCTTTGGGTTCACAGTCAGGGGGACGGAGAGGGGGATGAGGGAGGGAAAGGGAGGGATGGAGAGAACAAGGGCTGAGTGCAGCGGAAGTTTAGGAATGAAAAAGCACCAAAACAAGTCAGAGGAAGAGGAAGGGATGAGAGAAGAAGTTGTTGAGAGGGTAAGACAGTACAATATCCTTCTGAATTCAAACATGTCGATTTTAAGAAGCATATATTAGATACAGTTAATTCAAACCAGATCAATTATGATCCTTTATGATGCCTTAAATGGGCATTGAGTGGGGCTGAGCTAAAATATCCATCAGGCAATATATCCTGATATAGAAGACAAACAGATGAAGAATAATGATTTAAATATCTTTATCATATTTTAGGATCTTGACTAAAAAAATACCCATAATGCAATATGGTGATAGACCTTTACAGAGACCTTTTAAAGATTTTTTCTGGTATTGATCGATAGATACATAGAACTTTATTTATGGAAAAACTGTTTTTCCAAGGAAGGAATATGAAAGCAAAAAAACAAGGGGGTTCATTTAAGCAATTCTTTTTTTTTAAAGAAATGTCCAAACATGCCTGTAAACACAGAAGTTGTATGCATCCTGTGTGCCGCCAGCAGCCCACAGTAGGGCATGGTGAATGGTGTCTTAGCTCATCAGTCCGGCTGTATTTAGATCCATGTCTGCTCTCTGCAGGTCACTGCCAGCGCTCATCAGGCCAGCTATCCGCACCTTAACGGGAGGGCTAACTTACTGCATGTTCAGAGGAGAAACTAAAGTGACATATTTGTCTCTATTCCCATCCATCCCTTGTATATATCCATCATTATATCCTAACTTTTCCTTCATGTTACAAGCAGCCCTCCTCCATAGTTCATACAGTATGTCTCTGGTATCTTCTCCTCCGTCTCCCAGCGGGCAGGGCAGAGCTCATAGCCCTAGGGAAGTGCTTCGCTGTGGGGAAGGAGCCTTGGCTTTAAGTGGCTCTAAGTGGCTCTCGCTGTTTGTGTCTTTAGTTGTTTGTTTTTCTCCTTGGCAGGGGAGGTTTAGTAGCGCTTAGTAGCCTGCAGAGTTTACATGTGAGGGGAGGCACACACCAAACACATACACACACACAACCACAACAACACCACACACACACACAACCACCACACACACACACACACACCACACACACACACACACACACCCACACACAACACCAACAAGTGCAAGTGTGTGTAAGTTTATTTATTGCAGCAACTGTGTGGTTTAGTGAGTGTGTCGGTGTCTGTTGTTTTATCATTACAAATGTTATAAAGATGTCAGAGAGCTGCGTGTTGTGTGTGTGTGTGGTGTGTGTGTGTGTGTGTGTGTGTGTGTGTGTGTGTGTATTGACAAAGCCCAAAAGGTCCAGGTATGACCTTCTAAGATGACATTATTTGGCCATTGATTTGCCTCTGTTGCATATTTAGTCTCACTGGGACATACTGTACCGAACAACTGGCCCTCTATTGTTCTGTTTTTAAGGATAAACAATGTTGACCTAATGTTCCCCTCATGAAAAAGGTGAGATTGTTGGACATTTAAACAGGAGACTAACAAAGGTGGCTTTTGTTCAAATTAAACTAAGGCCCCACATCTTCATAATTCATGGGCTTCCATACACCACTGACAACGGGAGGGAAATGTTGTGTTCTATATTCACGAGCTAGCAAGTAACGGTGTGGCTGCTTTTTAACGCTGACCAAGTACAATAAATTATTCAAGACCCCCCCTCCCCTCCCCCCCCACACACAAAAAACAATGAAAAGAAAGACACTAAAATGCTTCTGAGGGAAATTTCAGAGTCTGTGATATTTACCAGTGGTTTAGTGCATATTTAAAAGGTCCTACAAGGAACTTAGAAATATTTCGGACACAGTCTCATTTTTCCTATGATGATCATAAATTACATATAACAGCAAACGAGACCATCAGTGCAAAGAATGCTATTTGTATAAAGTTTTTCTTAATGCCTTTGTCGTGTAAAAACTCTACCGCTTTTGTCCAAAGGGGCCGCTAGAATTAACACACACCGAAAGTTCCTCATAGAACCTTTAAATAAGCTAGTATACTATAGTCTTGAAACGTTACACCCTGGCTTCAATTGGATCTGTCCATGGTGCTAATCTGTCATCTACCTCCATCCACACTAACACAACTCACTAACAATACCATAGACTTCCTCTGATGCAACATGTCAAGTTACTATTAAGGTTATCTGATAAATGATTATGAATATAATACAATAATTGAATATAAAATGTATAATATAAATAATATAATAAATGCACATACTGTATACACCCAAGTAGATGGACAGATAGAGTCTAAATGTGTGTTTCTGGCACCGGAAAACTCAAATTCACAAAGGTGAATGAGGTCAATTGACAGTAACTTGCCTGTTTGTCAACGTGTGTATGTGTTGTTCAAAGATTAAGGCAAATAGGGGTTTAATTTCTCTAAGTGGTGTGCAAGCATGAGCTGTGAATTCATGTGAAATGCCAGTGAGCATGTGTTTGTAAATGTGTTGTGTGTGTGTGTGTGTTGTGTGTGTGTGTGTGTGTGTGTGTGTTTCCAAGAATCTAAGCGAGTGCATCTTGGTGTATAATGTGTGCGAGTCGGCGCAGATGTACGGAGAGAAATTAGTGCTCTCTTAAACACTCACCTCAGCTCACACAGTACAACACACACACACAACACACCAAACACACACACACACACACACACACACACACACACACACACACACACACCTCACAAATGAACACAACGTAATGAGGATTACCTGCATGGCCTCACATTGCTCTCCTGTCCCACGCAAACACACACACACACACACACACACACACCACACACAACACACACACACACACACACCACACACCACACACACCACACACACACACACACACAACACACACACACACACAAACCAACACCACACACACACACACACACACTTGTGCAGTCACTCATCTGTTCTGGATACATCCTCCCATCCTCTTCCTTGTTCTCTTCCTTGTTCCCCCTTTCTCTCTCTGTCTCCCTCTCACTGCCACACACACACACATACACAGAAACACACACACACACCTCCAGTGTCCTCGCTGTCTCAACTTGAGCAGCAAATGAACACAATTAGCCACGGCTCCACAAACACACACTGGGGTATTGTTTTGCTCACACTCACTCAGACCTTAATCTGGGACTCCGGAGGGACCGTGTGTGTGTGTGTGTGTTTTTTGTGGTGTGTGTGTGTGTGTGTGTGTATGTGTGTGTGTGAGTGAAGGCAGTGGAGGGGAAGCGTTGCGGAGCCCAGCTGACAGAAGGGGCTTCGAGGCCTCATTCCCCTCAGAGGTTTCCACGACGATGTTCAACTCCTCGCGCCTTAGTCTTTGCTGTGCTTGCCTCAGTAACCACCACCCCCCCCCCCCCCCCACACCCCACACACACACTCTTTGAGCAATGGCCAATCGGCTTGAATGAATTTCAGACACGCACACACACACAGCCTTCGGTCAGAGCCAGATGTTCCGGGGTGAACAAAGGCATTGACTCACAAGTTACGTTCTCAACAGCAGGTTGAGCCTCAGGTCATTATTAGCACACACACCACACACACACACACTCCTTCACACACACACACACTCCTTCAAACACACACACACTGAGCTGTTGGGTCTACTCACTACACTGCACATCCACCGAACGCGCTTGTCCCTTTTCTTCCCTTGAGCAAGTGTGAGTGTGTGTGTGTGTGTGTGTGTGTGTCGCCTGCCTAATGAGACAGCAGGTATCTAACCGACAAGATTTCTTGCAAGAACACCTACACAAGTGGGCGCCTAATGACTGAGCTTTAAGATGCCTGCCAGGCCTTCTCCCAGCTCTAGTGCTAGTGTCTGTGGCTCGGGGCCAGTCGCCACACTCACACCAGCAGCGTTTAGCATCAATGTTCAATGACTCAATCCCAGGCCTGACTTTACAGTGCGTAATAGCTTCTAGAAACGCCAAAGAACTCAATAGTAAGTCATTCTGGAAATGTTATGATAACATTATCGCGTGGCCTTCATCCGTGGATAAAGTTGCTCATTTGTCGCCATGAAAAAAAGTATGGAAGGTAATTTTTGCTCTCTCTGCCCAGAAAAGTCTGGTGGAAATTTTCAGAAATAAACAAGTGAGGTGACTTTTTGTGTGGCGATACTTTTGATTAAATTCCCTACACATTTGCTAGCCAAATGAAAGATTAACTGAAAAATGCGTAATTACAAAAATAAATGTTGAATACGCTTCATGATTTATTTATTGTAGTGACATAAACTAAATGTGTTGCTATATGCTTTATTTTATACTAATGCTCAAATAATGGCAAGTCATTTAATTTACATTTTGTAATGTACAATACTGTGACATAAAGCTGTTATATAATAACTGGACTAACCCTAGTGCCGCTGAGAGAGAGTGCATTTGTTTCATTTTCAAATATTCAAAATTCATACAGTACATACAAAACATTTTTTAAATGTATTCTGCAGGTTGTTGGTATTGTTTGTAGCACTAAATATACCCTGATACTGTTGAATATTTGAATAGTGGAATATAAGTTTGACAATTTTATAAATCACAAAAATATATTTTAAAGAAATGCAGCAAGCATAGTACTCCCTTCATTATGAGGTCCTTTTCCATTCTCCTGTGAGTGACAATGAGAGGAGATGAACCCTGTGAAGCACCATGGTGGCATTTGGAGTGGACACACACACACGCACACACCACACACACACACACACTCACACCACACCACATCACCACAACATCAACCACAACACCATGTCATTACCATCGCTACATCGAGCCAGAACTCACAAATCTCAAAGTGCACATATGTGCTCGCTCGTGTCAATTATTCAGGCAAGACATGGCTCAGATTGTATTTATTGTTGTGTGTGTGTAGTGTGTTTGTGTGTGTGTGTGTGTGTGTGTGTGTGTGTTCATACAGTCTTGTTAGAGCTGTAAATGTCTGAGCTGCTGGCTGACCTTCTAGCTCCTGGTTTTTCATGTTTAGCCTTTCCCAGTGCTCTCACCTTTATCCTGCCAAGTTAACTGTAGTCCCTCCATCTCTCTTTCCCTCCCATACTTTCGGATCGTGTATGTAGATTTGTATCTGTTTTTCTGTTCATTTGCTGTTTTTTTTCATAACTGGACTCAATTTTTTACTTTATAAAAAGATAAATTTAATTAAAATGAATGGGAACATGTTTTAATTGCAACAACAAAAAGGTAGTTGTTAATTTTGGTTTGTGATTGTGAAAAAAATAGATGCGCACACACACACACACACACAACACAACACAGCACACAGACACACACACAAAACACACACACACATGCACTGAACCTTTGGTCAGTCGAGTCACGTGACCAGTAGTGGCAGCTTTGTTTTGGTAAATTGCTGCGGAGTCATTTGCATATGTCTGTCCTGTGCTTAACAAGTTCACATTGTTATTAATCGGAGGGAAATATGCTAATGCCTCTGTGTGACGGGAACATGTGTGTGATTATGCTCATGCCTTACTTAAGTGGTGGTGTGTGTGTGTGTGTGTGTGTGTGTGTGTGTGTGTGTGTGTGTGTGTGTGTGTGTGTGTGTGTGTGTGTGTGTGTGTGTGTGGGGCGCCATGTGGCAGGCCTTGTAATAATAGCAAAAGGTAAGGGGTCAGAGCATGTGTCACATTAATACTCACTGCGTCTACTTTGCCCATTTGCATCAGTCCGTTTGCAATGCTGAAGAGCTCAAGTGCTGACCTGAGATCAGATCCTCTCTCTACATTACCACAGTAATAATGTACACTTTATCATTAGCTGTTTGGGTGCACGCAGACTAAAGCCATGATTGCCAAACATAAAATGAGCGGCGAGTAGTTCCCAGAATGCCCCCTGGTCGTTGGCATGGTGACGGAGCTGACCCTAGAACCTGCACGCCCCTTGACCTCTGTGTTAACTGGAGATTACAGTGTATTAGTCTGACGCAAAACAAAAAACAGTTTCCCTGCTGTTTGCCAATAGCTCATTTTAACAATAGAAAATGATGCTTAACAAAGAAAACTAAGGGCATTCTGAGTTGCACAGGTGCAGATCAGAACATGCAAATACATCTGATTTTAATCTAAATCATCTCATACACACAGGCATCAATAGACCTAGACCAGATTCCAAAATAGTGTCTTGTGTATTATTTGTGCTGTATTGCTTTGCATAAGTCACTGAATCTCCACCACACACTACTTGAAGCCAGGCAACGAGAAAAGCAGCTTCATTTTAGCTTGATGGCCTTCGCTTTTCGATCAAAATGTTTGCAATGCATTTCATTCAACTAACCTGAATGCATTACATTGAGGTAAACTGGATGTGTATACACTTTTCAAGCTAAATTAATGATACGATGAATGCTGGCCTTGAATGCTTTTTTCCCTCACAACTTTTTTATACATTTCTGAATATGTTCCTGTCATTTTTTTTGGTCCATATTTTCTCTTCTCTCTCTATTCTTCTTTCTTTCACTCTCTCCATCCTCCTGCTGTCCCTGTCTCTATTCTGCTCTGCTGTGTCCTGTGCTCCAATTAATTGCGTAGGCGTTTTTATCCTATGATTAGTATCTTGGTTTGTTCAGTGTTGCAGGCTCATTATCTATGCAGCCCGTTAGTAAAAAGCCTTAACGATGCCTAACGACACGTCTAATCAGACTGGTTTTTAGCCACAAAGGGCTAATTGCAGCTGTTGCTTCTGTCCGCTGCTGAGAGAGGCAACAGAAAAACCTGTTTGGATTGTTGGGTGATATTTTATAAAAAGGCACACACAAATACACACGGTAAAAAAAAAACAGATGCACAAAAGCATTACTGGTTGTTTCAGTGTGATGTGAGAGAGGGAGTGTGTGTGGTGTGTGTGTGTGTGTGTTGCTTCACAGAGGGGAGTCTCATTGTAGCTACTTGTCATCAGAGAGCTGCAGGTTTGACTTGACAGAAACACCAGAGAGAGTGCTGCAGGTAGCGCCACACACACACACACACACACACCACAACACACACACACACACACACAACACACACACACACACACACACACACACACACACACACACACACACACACACACACACACACACACACACACACACACACACACACACACACACACACACACACACACACACACACACACACACACACACACACACACACACACACAGCTCTAAATGGTTTATTATATATACCTAACTGGGCTGTAGTACAAGTAAGCACAATGGACACCTCCATTGTGCTTACTTGTGTGAGTGTGTGAGTGCTTTTGCATCAGTGTGTGGGTGCGTGCGTGTGTTCTGATCTCTTTGTTGATGTTTTCCTCTGATTCCGTGCCAGCATCACGTCCATCTGTCTCCATGACACACACACAGACACACACACACACACACACACACACACACACACACACACACACACACACACACACGCTTGAACATGCGTACAGGTAATGCGTTTTATTTTGTAAATTTAAAACCAAAACCGAAAGTGACAAATAATTTTTGTTGTGAGAACCAGACACATCTGAATGGTTCTCCAGTCGCCAAATTAACTTTCTAAACCCTAACACACGCACACTTAAAATACATACTGTACAAATAGATAAAAGGCTAAAGTGTATTGAATCCAAACATAGGCTAGTGAACACGCTAAATATATCTCGTCACAAGAATATACTAATTTGGATAAATGTGGGACTATAAGTATAATATTAAATACTGTATATGCTTTTGGATCTGAACCCCTGCAGATATCTTTCTCTAAAACATACACTTCTTCAAATTTCCATATCTTCAATTTCCAAAACATGTTTCATATAAATATCAACAAATCTTTTAGTTGTATTTTAGTTTCTTGTATTAAGATTTATTAAAATATTCACGAGAGGTTAGATAGATAATTTAGAGAAAATAAACATCTAGGCAATTTGTTAAATACAATACATCCTCTGAATATTAGTGATTTGTAGTTTGCTATTTTTTGGGGAAGAATAACTGCACATATATCCAATATTTTACTCCGGATTCATTGTCTTAATTTAATAAATCTCAGTGCCTGTTGAATTGCCTTGTGCACGTTGCAGTTGCAGTGTTTGACCAGTAGGTGGGGACATATTCAATTATCTCTGCAGCTGAATGTCCATCCAGTTAACCCTGCAGCACGGAACAAAACTCGGGTGGATTTAATTAAAAAACATCCTCTTTAATAAAAATGAATTTTTGTTCATTTGTACATCGTTTTTTAATTTGTAGTGCCTGAAAGCGCTTATCAGATGGCATCTTTGTGTGTGTGTGTGTGTGTGTGTGTGTGTGTGGACTTCAGTGGGCCCTCTTTTGTTCAGTTCAGTAAGTATTTCTATGTGCGAATGTTGACCTGGTAATCTGTGTGCTTTATAGAGTGCTGTTCACACATCGGTCTCCACTCTGATCCCAAACCCAAACACAGCAGCTCGCCCCCTGTTTTATCAACACACGCGCGCAGAACACACACACACACACAAAGACAACTGATACACACTGATATTATTGATATGACGCCAAAAACAAAGAGATATATCAAACAAAGTCACAAAGAAATGGATTTATGATGATGCAACATATTTTTCTCACTGCTCCTTTTGGGGAATCACAGTCGTTCTGTAATACATTTCTATAGCTCTCTCTCTCTCCTCTCTCTCTCTCTCTCTCTCTCTCTCTCTCTCTCTCTCTCTCTCTCTCTCTCTCTCTCTCTCTCTCTCTCTCTCTCATCTCTCTCTCTCTCTCTCTCCTCTCTCCTCTCCCTCCCTCCCTCCAGCGGCCAGTTGTGCTGATCACACACTGAATCCGACACAGATCCCAAACTCAAACACAGATTCTTTATCAGGGAACACACTGGCTCATAATCCCTGGATAACTACACCTATTGTGTGATGTGTTGTGTGTGTGGATGTGTTTGTGTGTGTTGTGGTGTGTGTGTGTGTGTGTGTGTTGTGTGTGTGTGTGTCATGTACTATGCTCTTGTGATACAGCACTGTAGAAATTATCAAGTGTGTTGTTGGAATCAAAGCGGCTTTATACTGTAGTGGGTTTACACAGACACTTTTTACATCATACATGTGGTTACCAGTTTTCCATGCAAACAGGATGAATGGATGGAACTGCCTGCACCTGTGGTAAGAGCCTCAATATCTGCCTGATAGAAGTTACTGTTCACAAGCGGTTGACTACAGTTGTATTCACCTGACAAACACTAATTCAGAAAATACTGTATATAATCGTGGTGGTCTCAAGGTGTGTGCATTTTAAGAAAATGTTAACCTTATATGTCCTCCTCTAGGCTGTGGCCAGTCAACTACAGTATGGACAGAGTAGATCTTAATACACTACAAGACAAAAATGTCTGTGTTTACTAAAAATCACAAGGTTTTAAGCTACACAATAAATTAGAAAAGATATTTTTGTGTATTTTTAAGGGCAAATCTAATACTTGGCATTTTAGCAAAGTGATCGTGGATAAGAGTCTTTAGGTACTTGCTAAGAATAAGAAGAATTGATACTTTCACAAAATAAGAATTAAGTGAAAATGTGAACTAACAGCATTCATTGGTTCGATTCCGACTTGATTTTTACAGCCTTCCCAAGCCAAAAAGGGCCTGTTTTTCAAGCTCTAAACCAGAGGGGCTTTTTCAAGTGACGGCGCTGACGACGCTGAGTAGAAAATAAATGTCTAATGATTAAATGGGGCGCACTGAGGTTTTTCTTGTTGATGTCAATTACATCTTTAATTAGTGCATGTGTAATGTAAATACAGTCTGTTGTGATTGCTCCTGTGCCTCCTGTCCCACGCTGAAACAGATTTTCTCCCTCATTAGGCAGTCACTCCTTCAAGTGGCCCCCGTCCCCCAGGACCTGCCCTGGACGAGCATGCGTGTGACTGAGTGTGTGTGTGTGTGTGTGTCTGTGTGTGTGTCTTTGTGTGTGAGATAGAGAAAAAAGGAGGTAGCATATGGATAAAGGAGTTCTGTTAAGATATATTAAAAACAAAAAATCGGTTTCAAATTGGATGGAAATTACATTAAAAAAGAAGCACACATGCAAGACATTTTTTTTAACATTTCAGCCTCCTTTCTTATCGACACATCTCATACCCTCAGAAAAAAGTCCAAAATGCATGTAATCACCGGCCCAGTCTACTAAACTATTATCTTCAGTCAAACTCTGAACGCTGCTTGCATTGTTGTCGAAGAAGTCATTATTTATGTCTCTAAATGATTCCTGTGGTCTAGTATGAATGCCCAGGCAAATATAAAAGGAGCCATTTGAATAAGTGTGGCTGAAATGACCCTCAAATGCACTGAAAAGACAGAAGAGTTTGTTTTTCATAAGAGTTGAACACGAGCCACTGCGTGGTCGACTGCTTGCAGGTGTCTGAGCTTTACTTTTCCAATGCGTGCGTGCGCCAAAAATTGGGATCCATTAACGGTTCTGCCAATGAAAAAGTTTTCTGGGAAAGTACAGCAAAAAAAGCAGGAGATAAAAGAAAAATTGCAAGAGGAAACAAGGGAGGAAGAGAGAGGGAGAGATGCCATGTGTTGCACACCTGAGCCCTGAGAAAAGGAGGAGGAGGAGTAGAGAGGGGGATGATGGAAAGAGAATCAGTTCCACTACACGCTCATTACCACCTATTCATCTGGAAGACATCTCTGCTGCATCTAGTGCTGGCAGAACTCTCATGTGTGTTGTGTGTGTGTGTGTGTGTGTGTGTGTGTGTGTGTGTGTGTGTGTGTGTGTGTGTGTGTGTGTGTGTGTGTGTGGTTCATATGTTTATTTGTGTCTGTGCTGCCTATGTGGGGCTGCGTTAATGCATGTGTGTGTTTGTGTGTGTTTGTGTGTACGTTAATATAGGTCTGCCTTTGTGTCTACCCCCCTGCTGTCCCAATAAGATAAATGTTTCCAGTAATGACCCATATGTACATTTCGACCCTCAGTCTCAAGTCTAACCAGAACCCTTTTTAACATGACAATCACAAGCGCTTGCATCTTCTTAGGATAATGGAAGTGGACGTACGCCCTTGTGTTACAAGGTCTCCCATTAGAGGCCATTTAGGCCATTTACAAAATAAAAGCACATTGAATTATGCTTCTTAAGAACATAAACGCCACTCGAAAAGCACAAAAGGTCAAGGACAACTGAAAGGGCTTATTTGCTAATATGGAAATATGTTTATGTATGTGAAAGAAAGTTATTTTAATTGCTAGTGCTTTCAATGTTTTTATAATTCACCAATGAATGGAAATGGAATATAATATTCACAAGTATGTTTTAATTTAAGTGTAGAATTGATAAGAAATATGTTTTTTGAAAACTTCAGATTAGTTGCATCGCCATGTTTCTACAGTAGCACAGAACAGACAAACTTTAGGGCCTTAGCGTTTTTGTACAAAGTGGGTGTCCAGGGGAAATGCACCTGGAAGACGAAGAAGAAGTACTATAGAGTAATAACTAAATAGTAATAATAATAAATACATCTTAACCTCATCACTTGATATTGATGAAAGACATTGGTGGATGATGCCATCTATAGTAACTAGCTTTTTGTCCTTGAAGCCTACCGTAGCTTCTGGAATATTCCCCCAACGGAGCGTTGCAATCTAGATTTTATTTGTGTTTTTAACTACACACTGCACTTTTGAATTAATGTTTGATTTTACGTTTAACATAATAATATGACAGTGTCACTCATTGCTTCATTTACTTGCTTAACTTCTCTGTAGATGCTGGATTGTTCCGTAATGGCTAATAGCATAAAAATGAACTTTTACGCTGCTTACATCAACAGGAGTAATCTTATACCAGTTCATACCATCGTGTGTAAAAGGAGGACGAACGCAAACATCTATTATGATAAATTGCAAAAACTTCCAATATTTTTAGAAACACGATCAATCAAACATGTGTTACACTTAGTAAATGTGTCCTGGTGCACTCTTTGCCTGCCTGTTTGGGTGTCTTTGTGCGTTGACATCTTGTGTGCATCGCCACCCATATGCACGTGCACATTTGTGTGTGTGTGTGTGTGTGTGTGTGTGTGTGTGTGTGTGTGTGTGGTGCAGCTGGCAGCGTTGCAGACAGGTGGGCCGGCAGCACATCCCTTCCAAAGAGTCACTCGCCTCACACACACAACCACACACACACACACACACACACACACACACACACACACACAAGCGCGCGCCCCCTCCCTCCCCGTCCTGCCTAGCCCGTCTCGTTAGCGCCTGAGTTTTTAATGCGCTGTCCCAATCTGGAGGGACATATGCACTCGCACATTGTCGGCTCCCAAGAAATTGTCCCACATAAACGTTCGCAAATTAGCGAGACCAAATGGCCTTTTATGAATTCTTCTGTCACCACAACCATTTCAAACGGTTGCTTTTTTTATTCTCTTCAGATGTGCATCTGCTAAACGGAAATAAACAAGAAAACAACAACAGATTGCTGCATGTTAGTGTACACATGGAACAAGACCAACAATATGCCTGTGCCTGTGTGTTAATATAGGTGTCCAAAGGCGTCCATACGTTATTGTGGATTCATTAGAATATAAAGAAGATGTTGAGGTCCTATAACACAGGGTGAGTGAAATTCCCCGAATAGGGATGTTCCTGTCTGTACTTCCTTTTCCAAATAGAGCTATTGTGTCCGAGCGAGACACACACACAATGTCACCCCACCAGCTTGAGCATTTGACCGTGTGTGTGTGTGTGTGTGTGTGTGTGTGTGTGTGTATGTGCGTGTGTGTGTAGACTATCATGCCAGAGCCCTCTGCCCCTCTCTCCATCTGCTGAAGCCCCTCCAGGCTGGACCAAGGTCACTTCTCTACTCTCCTTTACCCTGGATGTGGATCTCTGTGTTGTGTGTGTGTGTGTGTGTGTGTGTGTGTGAGTTTGTGTACATGTACACTAATAGAAAGTGCTCCTTATTATATATTGTTAGAGTTAATATTTATGTTTAAAAGATGGACTACTTTTCAAATTAAAGCCACCTTGAGGTTCACTTGGTTGGCAAGTATATATTGTAAGTATATATTCTAGTGCTACAGTAAATAACAATGCAATTGGTTCTTAAAGGGAAAACCTACAATTGGAAGTACATTTTCAGCCTATTCTACTTATGACAAGCATCGTAACTTAGCGCTGCAGTGTTAGTGAATGAGCTATGTGCCTTTCCCATTCAGTATTAGTGGTACTTTTAGTCATTAAGTCACTCATTTCGTCAAGTTCCGATAATTAGAAACATCATAAACAGCCAACAATTATCAATAATTATGATAATCTGTGGCGAGTCAGTGAATAAAAGATAAAAACAGGCCGTCAATTTGTTCCCTTGAAAAAATCTACTAAAACCAAGCATTATTAAAGACAATAAAAAACTATATTTTTGCTAGCAGAACAAGCATGCGGCAAAAGAAAATTGCATATCTCCTTCTCCTGAGAACTCTAGATAGAACACACACACACACAACACACACCACACACACACACACACACACACACTGAGCAGAAACCAAACATTGACACAGCGCTGCTCCTTCTCTCGGTCTTGAGACGTTTTATTTCCCCCTCCAGAGGGAACCTGGGCACACTGCCAGACACTGTAGTCCACTTAGCAGCTAATAGCTTGCACACACACACACACACACACACACACACACACACACACACACCACAACACAACACACACACACACAACACACACACAACACACACACACACACACACACACAACGCGCAACAACTATCAGACTATTATATTTACACACACACAGTCACACACACAGACATAATTATTGTAAGATAAAAACAAATAATCAGGTTAATGCAGGCTAACAGAGGTGCGCTTTAGCAGCACTTTACTTGCGGGCAGAGGGACTATAAAATAAACCAGTCTATTAAAGCACAGAGCAGTCCTCCTTATGAAGCCGTGGCATGAGTTTGGTGACGTTACCATACGAGTGGTTGAGGGGAAATACACATTTGTTGTCCAATTTTCTACTTGTCCACCTTAGACAGCCCCACCTTATTTGGTCATTCAAATACAAAACGCCTATCACCTCTGACTGTATAGTGCAGCATAAAAGTCCAAGCTATAAAGAAGAACCTCCATGACAAAATGGTGTTTCAACTGATGCACTCCTACTACCCTTGCATGACTAGAAAAGTCATTCCAAGTCAATTGTAATATTCATATCTACCCATTTATATGACTTTTTTGTATTTATTAAACCTTTAAATGTGCATGCAGTCAACTTGTCATAAAGTCAGTGATCCTGCTATCCCTTCTACCTTTTGTTTTGCTTTGTGTCATGTGTGTGAGTGCAGAGCCTGTGTTTTTGCTGCTGGTACCTGCAGTGTGCTCAAGTCAACCTGTTTCTTTCATCTACAACTAGAACCTGGAGAGGAGCCAGAGGTTGAGCTCTCTTTGTGTTTTTCTAATTAATCCATTCAGTGACAGCCTTTTAGTCATACTGAGGTTATTAAAAAAAAAACTAAAAAAAATAAAACGCTTGTCAAAAGCTTTAGGTCAGAGAGGAGGACTGTAGTGTGAATGTGTTTGCGGCGTTGTGTGTATGTGCTACATTATGTTTAAATACAGTGTGTGTCTCAAGGTGAGGCTATCTCCTCCCTTATCTGCTGTGTCTTCAAGGTGTACTGTTGATTGGCCGATAGGGGACACACAAGAACACACACGCACCGCATACACTTACAAACACTGCACACACACATGCAAGCACAAGCACAGGCACACACACATGAACACAAACACACACGCAAACACACCCAGTCAGATTGAAAATTTGCCACCCTGCAATATCTGGGCCACACTCAAATAAATGTAACATGTGTGGCTTAAGCGTCGATTTTTTGTTTAATATGTTATTAGGTTTTTCTGGCTGTGTGTATTACAAAATGCAAACCATGAGTACATTTACACGCACATAAGGAACCAGGTTACGGATATAAACTGTAGAACTACAGGTATTGGTGGGAGTTGATGGGATTAGCTCTGATACAAAAGAAAGCCGTTATATCATTTGTATGGCAATGCACTGAAATCGCATATTAGCCCAATGCTAATACACACTATTATACAGAGTGGGTATTCAGACTGGAAAGAGAACAACGCTTTCAGATGCATACAGGATGTTAAAATACCAGCAAGGTCAAATTATAAATAAAGAAGCTATCTAACATCTTGGTCCAGAAGCCTTTCATTAATAGCCACAAATACAATTTATCAAGGACTTTTTCTTGGTAGTTTAAAAAGGACAGGCGCATGCATCATTTATAAAAACCACAACCCTTAGCATACAGTACAAATGGGTTGAAACTGTAGATATTCCATAGACGCCATTCCCTCCTTTAAATCCGATTTTTCAGTTTGTTTTGTAAACTGCTGCCAGCATTTTGGGTTTGTTCCATGTATGTTCTCTCAGATATTGTTGCGTCAATATACTTCCATAGAATAACATTGATCCTCCAAGATAAAAAACAAAAAAAACTTGGGCACACAATTCACATACAGACTCAGGCAAAGGAACGTCCAGAAATGCTACTTTTATAAACACAAAACTCTTTTCTCTCTCTCACACACACACACACCCCACACACACAACACACACACACACACACACACACACACACACACTGTTCTGCATACAGAGAAATGTCACCTTACTCTTGCAAGCTTAAGCTTAGCCAAACACTTCCATGCCAAACCACCCTGCCCCACTGGAACGTGTAGCGAGGATGGTGTGTGTGTGTGTGTTTTCAGTTTTTGTGTTTGTATGTGTGTGTGTGTCAGTTGGACAGCTCTTTAAAGTAGAGTTGCCCGAGGCGGAGTAGGTTGAGCAGACCAAGACAGGCAGATAATGGAGGGGCATCTGTGTGCCAAGGACTGCACCTCAAAGTCACACACACACACCACAGCACACACACACACACACACAACACACACACACAGCACACCAGCACACACACACACACACACACAGACACACACACACAACACACACACACACACCACCTGAAACACCCACGTCCCTGCCAGCACCATATACATTTTCTGTCCTTGTGCGCTTCTATTTGTCATTTCTACATTTGTCTGAAAGCTTTTTCCAAGATGTCTCTTTCTCTTGTTTTCCTATCTCTGTTTGTCCCCCTCTCTCTTTCTCTCTCTTTCTCTCTCTCTCTCTCTCTGCCCTCCCTCTCTCCACTCATGTCATATCTCCCTTCAATTTCACATATCTTGAATTAGCTGCAGATAGCCTTAAGTCCCAGCAGTCCACTTCAGATATGCCCCTTATTCACTGATGGACAGATATACAGTGTGTGTGTGTGTGTTGTGTGTGTAGTGTGGGTGATTTTTCTCCAGAGGGCACGCACACTAAAAGGGCTAAATGAGGAGTTGTATTAGCAGTAAAAGGGCCGACGGCTGCCCATGGACAAGGTATATGAGAAAATCTTTGTATGTATGGTTCTTTCCCTGCGACAATCATCAGCAATTTCTATGAGTGCATCTGAAAGTGGACCAACTCCCATACGGCTTACATTAATACCATGATGCACAAAATCTGTAGAAGTTCCGACGTGCACAGAAATAAAGAGGCTTGCTGCCATAATTGCCCGTTTGTTAAGCAAATCTTCCCACGTTTTTGGACTCAAAGAAATGCATTTTTACATCGGTATGCGCCTAAGAGTTGGATGATGGTGCTGTATGTTTACGTGTGCTGCCAAATTGTTCGCGAGCACCTGCACTGAATAAATCCAAAGACAGGACAGATTATCGGCCAAAAAAGCAGCTTTTTGAAGTACACAAATTGACGACCAGAGCTCATAATTTTAGTTTTCAAAATACCCATGCAAAATGAGGAAGGTACTAATTTTTCATCAGCATTCATACTCTTTGTCAGGTGGCTATATACGCACATATGGGGCGGAGAAGAAGGTCAGCAAAAATATCCATAACAATAATTAAACATGATACGTATTTTGCATGCATCATTTAGCAACACTGCGGCCATCAGTGCAGCAGTGACAGGTGAGCGCCTCAAGACATATTAAAGAGTAACAACAGTGACAGCTACCAAGGTATACCATGAAATACTGATTCAAAAAATGTGTGACTTTAACTTTTTTTTCTTAATATTTTATGGAACCACACACTTGTGAATATGTGATTTTCCATTCATGAGCTGGACCCAAACATAGCTGTGATGGTTTCGTTGCTCCGTGTCTGTTGAAGATTTATACGGTGATAACATGTCAAGTGTTCAATGGGCCTATAAAGCAGCTGTTGTTGAGTTTAATAAGATTATTTCAGTCAAATACCTCCTGTTATATTATGAACACTGCCCGAATTAGCTCTTGTTGTTCAGGAAGGTGCGCTACTCATTGCAATTATAATACAAATAAATGAAAGTACAGAATGAAACAGCTTAACTGGACTGCTGAAAAGGTTGTGGCTAAAATAAAACCATGACAAAGAACCAGAACCCATTAAAAAACATACAACCATCAATTATGTTGCTTATCAACACATAATCTGCATATATCTATTTAGTCAGTGTTAGTTTTATTGTAGCTGCAACTTCCTTGTGAATGTGCTTATTCTTTTTTTCTTTAACGAACGCACAAAAGGAAGGCTATTCCAATGTGTGTATATCCGTGTGTGTGTGTTTTGTGTGCATGTGAGAGTGTGTGTGTCTTATAGATTAATTTCAGCCTCCGTCCTATAATTTACAATCTTTTCAGTCCTTGCTATTATCCTTCCCTGCCTTGTATGGAAAAGATGCCCTGGTCACCTCTGGCCCTCGCTGGTGTGTGTGTGTGTGTGTGTGTGTGTGTGTGTGTGTGAGTTTGTTTTGGCTATAAGCGTCCTTGGTATGGTGTGTGTGTGTGTGTGTGTGTGTGTCTTTGTCTGAGCTACATTAATGACTGTTTTATGTTTCTTGCCGCTCCGAGTCTCTTTTATGCGCGTTGGCCATGACGGCCTAATATCTGCCTGTCAAACAACGTTCTATTCACCAACACTAACGGACTGGAGACTGATACTTAAGACACACAAAAAACACCTACGTATGGCCCACTCGCTAGATTGGTGGGTGGGGAAGGAGGCATCATGTACTGTTCTTGCTCCAATCAATTACTATTCATTTATGCCAAAGGAGTGACCCTGCCCTGATCTGAAGAGGTATTATAACTAGTGTGTGTGTGTGTGGGGTGTTGTGTGTGTGTGTGTTGTCTCTCTTCCCGTTCATTCAAATCCTTTCTACAGAAACTTTGTCTCAGTTTTATTATCCTCCTACCTCTGTCACCTTCTCGTGGCTGTCTGTTCCCAGTTCTCCATCCTCCTCCTCTCTTTTGTTAGAATCTTCTACTCTTTTCTCTCTTGCTCTTTGATTACTTCCTCCCCCCTCTCCTCCCCTCTCATCACTCCATCCTTACCATACTTTTTCACATCTTCATAATCATCCCTTTTCCGTGTCTCTCGTTGCTTATTTCCTTTTGAACTTGTCAAACTTTACTTGTATATTGTGAACAAACAGCTGCAGAATTTAGATGTGGACATTATTTCAATGCAACTCACTTTAAAGGTGGAGTCAGTGATTCTGGAGAACGCTTGTTTTGGAATTCTTCTGGGTCAAAATGAGTGATTATCTCCTCACAATTTGCTTCCTGTCCGTACTGTGTGAGCGCTGACTGAAAGTGTCCACAAATGAAAAGAATCCAGTGTCAAACACACAGCCTAGGCTCTGTAAACGGGCATGTTGCTAGCTACGCTGGGCCCCTTTGTTTACATTCCCTTTTTACACAACCTTTGCTCTAATGTTAAAATAAATCTTGACCAAAGATTCAATGGTCCCTTATGCAGTGCATCTACAAGAAACTTTTCTTGGATTAATATATACATACAGTACGTTTTATTATGATTTTTTAAAAAATCAGACAAAATTATTAATCGTAGCTTTTCAGTTGATGTATAGGAGTATTCTTAATGTGACCCTGATTTTGAAATCCTGCAGACTTTACCCACCCCCCCCCAAAGTCCCAAATGCCCCTTCTCTCCGCTCCATTGTGTCCATGTAAAGTGTATAGGAAAGCCTTGTAGTCCTAATAACGTCCAATTTCAAGCCCCTTCACATCCATTACCAACAATACTATTATCCCCCCCCCCTCCCATCTCTGTCACACGCCACACAACACACACACACACACACACACACACACACACACACACACACACACACACACACACACACACACACACACACACACACACACACACACACACACACACACACACACACACACACACACACACACACACACACACACACACACACACACACACACAACACACACACACACACACAGCATTAGCCTTGGGAGAGAGAACAATATGTAGTAGTGACATTGGTCTAAATGGATGGCTGTATGGTGTGTCTATGTGTTCATATGGGGTGCACATCTGAGAAGGCTTACACAGTTATTCCATATTCCACTAAAAAGAATGACAAAATAAAGGAGTTGTATAGTTTGGCAAAGGGTTTGAGCCTGAATTATATATATATTTTACATTTTCTTATTTAAGATATGACGAACAAGTATAAATGTAGCCTTGACATGACACAAATGTGATCTAAAAGTTGGAGAAAGTAAATGACTTCGCATATTGAGACACTTTTCATTTTAGCCTAAACCCTAAGAGGGTCCTAACGCAGAGACAAAAGGTAATTATCAAAAATTAACAGCAAACAGACACCGGCCCCTTTAACGGCCCAAGCCCCACCCCGCCCCTTTAAAAACACACAATTATATGTGCATGATTGCATTGTGAAGCCATTTGGTTTGCAGGTGTAGAGGCTCCTGAGTGGTGCTCGGATGAAGAAAGATTTGCGTGTGTGTGAAAGGGATCAGCATTTGAATTACACTCCAGATGTTACACTTACACATTCCAAACCTAACTGTATCATTCATCGAAAATTCCGATTAAAAAATGCAATACATACATCTACTAAAGCTAAAGGGATGGCATTGACTAACCCTGTTTTTGGTGGTACTTAATGACTGGCTGAGAGTGTTTTCATGTATAGTTTTCTTTCTGGTCCACTTCAGCCCAGGTGGGGCACAAAGGGACCAAGTGCAAAGAAATCCATTTTGGTTCTTATAGATATGGCCCTTCATTTACTGTGCTGCATTTACTGTGTGGACCCTTTAATACACTAACATATTATCATGTTCCCTCCGTCAAAAACATATTCCTTCCATACATATTTTCGTTATTTTTTTTTCCAATTCTGCTCAACTGTACATCCTCTCTCTTTCTTTTATTCAACCTTCTCTACTCCATTTCTTCTAAGCCATACAACCCCCCCCCTCTCTCCTCTCCCCCCCACCCCATTGTAAGAAACAACAATTCTTGGGAGGCAGAAAGAGGTCAGACTTCTTATCCCAGCTTCATAATGGCTTGTGAAGAGCACAACACTGTGCATTGCAATAATTACCAAGCCGCCGGACAATAGACGCCGCATAATCAGTATGGAGATGTATGTCGTCTGCCTCTGTCTTTCACAAACGGACCACACACTCACACTGTATTCCTGCTTATTATGTGGAGTATGTATTCAGATGTGGAGCTTTTCATTATATTTCTGTCTTCTGTTAAATTATAATTTTCAAATACTTTTTGCCCTCCCTCTCTTTCTTTCGCATCTTTACGTTATTTTTTTCTTTTCCTAATGTCTTTATACCAACAGCTCTATCATTCTCAGAAAATCTTCTGGACTAGTTTGCGTCACATTGTCTGTATCAGTGTGTGTGTGTGTGTGTGTGTGTGTGTGTGTGTGTGTGTGGTGTGTGTGTGGTGTGTGTGTGGTGTGTGTGTGTGTGTGTGTGGTACATGGTCAAGAGCAGTAAGTCACCATGCATTGGCCCATTGAGACAGCAGCGACTAGACACACACTTAAACCTCTTCAAACTCAACGTTCCCCTAACATTTCCCCTTCAAAGTTACTTTTTCAGACATATTCTGCTCTTGCTTGTTCCAATGCTACACTGAAGGTAAGGCACACTTACATTAAGTCAATCCTTTCAAAACCAAAAAGCCCTGTTGCCTTCACATGCAACACGTGTGCATGAATAAAAAAACAGAGGATGTTAAGGTTGGGGTACCTGCAACTAAGGGAATGTATTATAAAATGATGTCTTTATTGAACTAAGGCCAACAGCATTCTGCAAACTTAGCCTTCGGTGCTTTTACTTGCCAAACTTACACCATAATCGCACTTCAGCTTTCTAGCACATTAATGTCTTTGACAATATTGTACTTTCAAATGAATGATTTGACTGTATTGTGCTGTTGTCACTATGTTCCCAGATCTCAGCAGTTCGTTTCATGAGTACAACTTTATATACACAATAGAAATGAACAAAACAGTGAGCTACAGGTTTATGGTATGTCTAAACTATTCCACAAAATAGTGGCTGATGAGAATAGTTGAGGCCCTATTGGAGCATCAGTACTTTACTTCATGTGTATTTTCATGCTCTTAAAGTCTTCTTGCTACTAACTAACTATATTGTGAAACTTGCGCATTTCTCATTGTGGTTTTCCATGTTTTAGTACAGTCATTATTCAAGCATCTGTTACACCTTTTATTTATTTTCTACAACATTTCTTGCTAATGTAACTGATGTTAATTTTGGCTTGAACACCTCTTTGAATGCACACGCACGCACACACTACACACGTACACAGTACACTACACACAAACACACACCACACACAACACACACACACACACACACACACAACCACACACACACACACACACACACCACAAACACACACACACACACACACACACACACCACACACACACACACACACACACACACACACCACACACACACACACACACACACTGGACAGGTTTGTCGGTGAGAAACGCCGCGATTTGGGCGTCGCCCAGCGCAGATGTTTTAGAATTTTTGGGCTGGAATTTCATTACACAGAACCAAATTAATATTTTAAAGGTGCACTATGTAAATTTGGGTGTATCAGAGAAGTGAACATTTTCTTTATTATATTCTCATAACTGAATATACAAACTTTCCTCACAGCAAAATTGGATCACAATTTGAAGTTAGAAAGCTACCTTAGAAGTTACTGTTTCACTGTTGTTGTTTACAGCAGCAGGGCCCACAGTTTTTTTTACAAACATATTATATTCTTAAGTTTGGTTCCAGTGGCCTCAAAACAATTTAGTTTTGATTAATGATGGTAACATTATTCAATACTAAGAATTACATGTATAGTAAATATGTTTGGCAAACTAACTGCAGGATCTGCAAATGTAAACAAATCCCCCTCCTCTGAAACTGCATAGTGCACCTTTAAAGCAACACTGCAAACTATGAGATTCAGATAGGAATTCTTAACCTGTGAATATGTGCCTGTGTCTATGTGTACCACAGCTAAAGCCTTGACTCCTTTGTATTCACCGGGTCACTGGTACTTTTCTGACACAATACAAGTTAAGTATTAACACCACGACTGCTCCACCTGTTGTGCTTTCAACATTGCCGATCTGACTTGACTATTGTCCATTGACTATTGTCATGTTCTAGATGATGCTGTCAAGTATTTATAGGACAAGTTAAAAGTGACATGTTGGCCCACATTCAGGATGCTTAAAAGGAGGTTGCCGTTCAAGCCCTCCAACACAACAAGAATAGCTACATTCCCAGCACTCACAAAGCAGATGAATCGAAGGACAGAAGCAATAACTGAAGGGTATGACATCATCACGTACAATGGGCCATCCTAAGTGAACACGTGCTTTATTTCCATATCAATGCAATTTATCATTTGCACATGTACCAATTATTTGTATTCGCTGAACATAACTCCAGTAAGCGCTCAATGCAGTGTGGTTATAAAAGGAGGATAGCGGGATTTTTTGGTTTTAAAACATTTAAAAAATGTAAATGTATATGTTGCGAATTGTTTCGACTTATTTGGTAAAAGTTGAAAATTCCAAATAGAACACATGTTTAGCCAGTGTGACTTGAAATTTGTGTTACGTAGAGAAGCGAAATATATTTTTTTAAATGTATTTATCATAAGTTATTAAGACTGTTAACATCACACGGACCACACAATTGATCAGGCAAAAAGTAGAGGAATCTTTGTGTGCTTAACAGTCATCGAAAACAATTATGGCGTGTTATATTATGCCAATCACTGCGTTGCTAGCTCCTTGTGCTACATGAAGACTTAGCTACAACTTATATGTCAAAATAAATTATGTTAATAATATTCAATACAAATTGATGCGGAGGCAAGGAATTATTTGTTGAAAGTGCTCTATTTTTCAATTATTTTTTCTAAACAATGGGAGGTTGTGAAATGTCAAGATTGCAATGCAGAAAATTATTTTTATTTTGCAAAAGATAAGCATGGGTTAAGCAAGAATTTTAAAAGCCAAACAAATGTCAATAAATCTAAACAAAAACGTCTTCAATTACCCCTGGTTTTATACCCTTAAGGCTTAAAGGAACACACAAGAGATTTTCCAGTCCCTCTCTTTGTATCAGACCTGAATAAGAGACGACCTCCGTCCAAACACAGCTTTTTCTTTCTAAGTGATCCAACAGCAATTAAGGAATTTGTAAAGAAAAAAATCATTAAAAAGAATCTTATAAGTTGTACATCTTTCAATATTTAATTGAATCAGCGATGAGGAATAAGAAAGAAAAAAATGTATTAGTCCACCACCCCCCCACTTTTGCAACAACAAAACAACAATGTGCATAAAGGGCCCGGTATGTCTGTTTAGGACCAAACTCAAGGTCAGCACCTTTCTATTTAACTACCACTGCAATTTCTTAAGGGATACTCATTTGCTTGTTATTGTACATTCAAAATGAACTTGAAGTGTTACACACTCCTAAGGACACACACACTCTGATATACTGCCCAAGCTTAAATGGAATAGCCCATATATAAAAAATGTTTTTTGGTTCAATTTGCATATGAGGTCGTTCATTTTCCTCAAAGCTGCAGACTTAATGAGTGGATGGGCTGAGAAGCTGAACGGGATGCAAATAATAACATTTGATAATGCAGATTGACAAAAGAGGGGGAGCGGCCGCCCATTCACCGAGATGGGACTTGAGGTAAATATGCACAGTAATTATATATCGCTGCCCTTTAATTATAAGGCTAAACACGGAGAAAGAGAGAGGGAGAAAGATGGACCGAGGCACATTGATTCAGACACAACGGCACATGAATTGAATATTTGAATTAAAAACAGAATGAGGGAGAGGAAGAGTGGGCTAGGAATTGGTGAAAAAATAAAACTAGAAAGTAGAACAATTCTTCAAAATGAGCTGGCAATACACTGGCCACACAGACACAGATATACACAGACACACACACACAACACACAGACACACACAGTTTCATTTTGTGTGGCATCAACTCAATAACAAAGTAGTCCCTCCGCTAAATGGCACTTATTAGAGATGAGTATCTTGAGTAAAAGACAAATCAATAAACTCAAGGAAGAGCCTTTTTTCTGTGTGTGTGTGTGTGTTGTGTGTGTGTGTGTGTGTGTGTGTGTTGTGTGTGTGTGTGTGGTTGTGTGTGTGTATGTGTGTGTGTGTGGCTGCGAATAATGTTGTCAACCCAACACAACAGTATTGGATTGTGTAAGCCCCAAGCAAAAGACACACACACACACCACACACACACACACTACTTTTTTTGATTTGGCTGAATAAAACACGCCGCGTCTTGCTCACGCGATCATTCAACTCTTTGTTCAATCATAGTTGAGAAGAATTGTCTGGACATTGTTGGGGGGGGGGGGAGGGGGGGATACTTCTCTGTTGATTGATTTTTATACTACAGAAAAGCACAACTCACCCAAACCCATATTGAAATAGGCCAGTGTTTGAGCTGAATGTTGAAGCCGATATTCTGCCAATCAAGACCATTTACACGGATTGATTCAATGAGATAGAATTTGGATGGATGGATGGAAGGATGGATGGATGGATGGAGAGATGAAGAGAGAGATAAAGAGCTCTTCAGAATGAGGATGATGAGTGCTATGGAGTGGACAGATGTGCTCTAATGTGTTTTGGCCCCGATCTCTGCAAGGACAAAAAACAGGAGCACACGCACACGCACACGCACACGCAACCCACCCAACAACACACCACACACACAACACACACCACACACACACACACACACACACACACCACACACAACACACAACACACACACACACCAACACACACAGAAGTCAGTCAGCCAACCTATCTATTATCTACTCCTTTATGTTACTCTATGGTGGAGCAGAGGAGAGAGTGTTATATCCATCCTCTTGCCGACATTTATTCTGTTAATTTTTTTATCTTTCCGTTTGTCTGTTTCGCTCACTCAGCACTAACTTGTTGAAAATGTCACCTTGCCGTTCAGCCACTCGTGAGCTTGTATGCAAACCCATGGATACACATTCACAAAAACATTTACACACACACACACACACACACACACACACACATACAACACAATACACATTCCCTGTTTACATGGAAGAAAACCTAATGTGTCATCCCAACCGTCCGGTGCATTCTCCGCCGCTGATTTTAGCCAATCACACAATTAGAGAGCTGATGACCCATCTGTCCACATGGTTGGCTGATGGATGCGCTCGAGTGTGTGTTGGGTGTGTGTGTGTGTGTGTGTGCTTGAGTGTGCGCCTCAGTTTTGTAACAGTCTGACGAGCCCCCAAACGCATCTATAGCCAGTGACAATTTTCTTTTGTTACCCGCGCAACCACCTCCAACATTTGCAGCTAGAGAGACACAGAAAGCTAATGCGAGCCTGTGAACAACTTAATAGCACTTGAACCAGTTTGCCAACTTGGAGAAATGATTTCATTCAATTAGATCATTCCGCCCCTCTCTCCCTTCTCTCTCTCCTCTCTCACTCACTCACTCTTCTTGTTCTCTGCAAGAGTCATTTGTGATATAATAGCCATATTGGCTTGAGAGCAGGTTCGTGGGGAAAAAGACAGATGTAGGTTGAATAAAAAGCAAAATGGCTGACAGAGGAGCTGTAGCATTCTGAAAGGAAGCAATTTTTATTTGTGTATATAAAGAGATACATACATACTGTACCACACACATACATATACACAACACACACACACACACACACACACACACACACACTGGTCCATTTGCTGTCTATTAACGGTGTGTGGTGCAGAGCGATAGTGGCGGCGATAGCATCTTCTGCGATGCTATCTGCTATCGAAGTACACGCGTCCTTCAGGCGTCCATCGTGCAATCGCTCCTCTCATCTCTCCTCTATCTCTCTTGCCATCCTCCTCCTCCCTCGCTTCACCTTGTCTCTCCCTCGCTCCTAGCTTCTTGCTCGTCAACTGTTTTGTATTTGCACCGTTTTCTCCCCTCCATTACGGAGACCAGGATTTATTTTACAGTATTAGCCAATATCTATTTATAATCTTGTTGATATCAATTCAAAGTGGAGTCAGTGAATCTGGAGAATGGTTTTCCAAATCATTGTATGTCAGCACAGTGAATATCTCCTCACGATCCGCTACCTGACTGTCCAGGCCCCCCTTTTGTGTGCATAACCTTTGTTTACATACCAGTTTACAGAGACTAGGCTGTGTTTTTTTTCAGCGTCCACACATCAGACAGTAGGATCGTCAGAGATATTCATTGATTTGAAGTGATTTAGATAAACAAGCATTCTACAAAATTGCTGAGTCCACCTTTAAACCAGCAGCCTGCAAGCTTAGTAGAGGTTGCCCGCCTGCCCACACACACACAGACACACACACAGAGAACCCAATTTCCAATCAATTTCTGCATTTTTCTTCAAGTGATCTCTTCAGGTAAAAGGCTGAATTTGCCGACGGCTTCCATCAAGCATTTCTGCTAAGTACTGAACTCTGCTAAGAGGAGACAACTTCTCCCTCTACCTCTTGTCTTTTTTCTCCTTTCTTTATCGCCTTCACACACAACACACACACACACACACACACACACACACACACACACACACACACACACACACACACACACACACACACACACACACACACACACACACACACACACACACACACACACACACCACACACACACACACACACACACACACACACACACACACACACAACACACACACACACACACACCACACCACACACACACCACACACACACACACACACACACACACACACACACACACACACAACACACACACACACACACACACACACCAACACACACACAAAACACACAGCTCCTCCAAGAGGCAATCAAGCTCTTGTGGAGAGGTTGGAGTAGTTCCTACGAGCGATGTGCTCTGAGTGGTTACTTGAGTCATGAGGTCATGTCTTCGCTGCCACCCTCCACTCGCCCCTAATCATCCTCCATTACCCTGTGCATTGTGTGTGTTGTGTGTGTGTCTGTGTGTGTGTGTGTGTGTGTGTGTCTGTGTGTGTAAACGTGCTTTTAAATGTGCATGCTTTCTACTATGTGTTGGTGTGTTTCTTGTTTCTTTTTCGCGTTTGCACTTCTCTTCATGTACAGTATGCATGCATATTCCTTATGAATAATGTGTTTGCATATAATACTGCAGATGCAAGTGTACATGTGCGTTTGTGGGGTGCGTGGTGTGTGTGTGTGTGTGTGTGTGTGTGTGTGTGTGTGTGTGTGTGTGTGTGTGTGTGTTGTGTGTGGTGTGGTGTGTGTGTGGTGTGTGAGTGGGCGGAGCACACAGGGACGGAGGAGATGAGTGGTGAGACAGAGAGAGATTTGGAGGTGACAGGTGAGGTGGCTGATGGAAGGAAGGAGCGGCGCGAGGGCAGATGGAGAGCAGGGGCGTGAAGGAGGGATGAAGGAGGGATGGAGAGAGAGAGAGAAGACAGAAGAGAGAGCTCTCCAGAGGAAGGGGGTGGTAATTACTCCAAGTTCCTTCTCTGCCTTTTCTCTTTGCGCTTTGAATGAGTTTGGAGTCTGTAGTAGTGTGTCTCTATGCGCCGGTGAAGAATACAAACAATCCTATTCTCTAACTTTTTTTTCACAAATCAATAAATATTATTATTTCAATTTTTGGAGTTTTAGTGACTTGGAGAAGTTTCTCTATACAAATGTATAGACTTAACACTTAACCACTTTACACTCAGGTCAACAGACAGACAACATAATCATAATGTAGAAATGGTTCAGTGGTAACTTTCCCTTCACCGCTCACTGCAGCACTTACTTATCAAACGCTGTGTAATATACAAAAGACTGTAGGACCAACAATCATATTTGTGGAGGCGTTCAAGGCTAAAGCTGACAGTGATGATGTATGTGATAACCTACGGCCATGCCCTTGTCAAAACACTAGCACTGTACCACGCTGATGGATGGAGGGATAGACAGAAGGAGGGAGACAAGAAGAAGGGAGGATGGAGTGATGGATGGAGGGGGTTTGTAAAGCCAGTGAGATGGGGTTATTGATGGAAAGGGACGGAGATCAGAAGGAGACGGTAGGTGTTGAGACGCTGTGTGTGTGTGTGTGTGTGTTGTGTGTGTGTGTGTTTTGGTATGTGGCTTTCATTGAAGGGACAGCTCTACTCCCTGACAGTGCAACTGATATTAGTGTTTTGTGAAGTGTGTTTTTCTTCTGATTCATCACTTGCTGATACACAGCAGGAGGAACTTAAGAGCTCCTCTCTTTCATCCGTCTCTCATCCCTCCATCCTCTCCTCTCTCTCTCTCTCGCTCTGCTGGATCCTGTTCTCCAAAAAAAGGCTAAAATGAAGTAAGAGCGCCACGGAGGGGAGGCCAAGACAGTTGGTTTAATGTCGTAACGTATGCATCTTTCACCAGTGGTAACCCAATACAGTAACTAAGCCTGAATGTAACAGCATCCCATCACTAGTAGCCCATACTTTACTATGCTTCCCTGATAGACTGCATCAAATTAAGACATCTATTTATTCTATTCTATTCTTTTCTCATCAAACTAAAAACAGTACAAATATGCCCATCAACGTTCTTAAGAGCCCAAAGTTACGTCTTCAAATGATCCTTAACTAAAATTCCGCAACAAAGATTTACAATGACATCAAATGGAAACAAGCAGCCATACTACATATTTGACAGTGAATGTCCTGTCCAGCACTTTGCCTTTACCTGTAAATGAATACAACACATCATTGTCGTTCTGCTTATAAATCAATTGCTGAACCAATGGCTTCATCGCGGGACTAAATAGTGCTTAATATGTTCTTATCACAGCTGCTAAAGTAATTCAAGCAGGCAAACTTCTTGAGGCAAGTGTGTGCTTCTCCTCCCCACTTCATTTCTTTCCCATTAGTTGTCTACTATGGCATCTCCCCGGTGACCATCTCCAAACAAGCATCTCCAAGACACAGCCTAACACATCCTGAGAGCACTCTCCACCTTCTTGTCTTTCTCCTCTCTCTCTCTCTCTCTTCCTCTCCCTCAGGCATATTATCTTCATAAACTCTCCCTCTCTTTCAGTGCGTGTGTGTGTGTGTGTGTGTGTGTGTGTGTGTGTGTGTGTGTGTGTGTTGTCGGTCACGGTTTACATCCTCAGCGGCCTCCCCAGAGTATTGTATTTCAGAGCGTGTGTTTGTGTTTGCTCTGCCGCGGAGGACATTCTTTGCAGCGTCAAGAGTGTGTCACCTTTTTAAGAAGAACAGCAATCAAACAATGTTTCTCTCTCTCTCATCCCTCTCTCCACTCATCTTTCCAGAGGATTAACCTGTACGTTCATTCTTCTCATCCTCTGCTTGTTCCCTCTCTTTTCATGTCCTTCCTTTCTCTTGTCTTAGCAGCTGTTGTGTGGTGTTTTTAATTAAAACAAAGCTGTGTTCGTATTACAAAGTTATCAGTTCTTTTACAGTGTTTGTGAAAGGGAACATGCTTAACGTGACCAAAACGTGCCACAGGTTTTAATGCATCAAATAAGAAAGGGCAGCTACAGTGCAACAATAAAAAAAGAAAATGATTTTTCTTTGAGTATACACAGGCAAACTTCAAGCTACGGTGGGCCCCTTCGTTGACATACCATTTGTTTACATGCTGGTTTACAAAGCATAGGCTTGACAACAAGGCTTTTCCAAAATCCCTGACTCCACCTTTAAATGTAAAATCATGTGGAATTGATAACTCAAAGACTACTTTGTGTTTTGCCATTTTTTAAACTACAATTGCAACCGGTAAAAAAAGGAGGGGGGGTATTTTCTGAGAAATTTCTGAAGAACTTAACAGGATCTCTCCGGGCCCCCTTTGGATTGTTAACTGAATGCTTTTCAAAACAATAGCGTTTCCCAGGATTTTTTTCCATCCAATCTCACATGAAACAATAAGAAAGGAAGCTCTCCTCCTTTTCTCTTTGCCTTGCCCGAGTCACTTGAGAGGTATTATTCCTCCGATCTCTCACTCCTGCCAAGAACCACATTGTTCCAGCAAAAGTATAAATAGAAATCAAGATAAAACTAAGTTGGAGCCATAAACTTTTTTTCTCTCCCCCCCTTTAATGCCAATCCACTTTTTTTTAAAAAACCATCTTCGTCCGTTGAGTCCAAAATGATAAGCCGGGGAATACACTTCCACTAATGCTCTTCCATGTTTTCCTTCAAACAGGGCCTTCAGTCGCAGTAAAAAGGGACTGCTGTCTTGGCTGCCATAGCGCCCGTATATAGACAGACAGTATGGCACTAGAAAGAGACGTTGTCGCAAACCATATGCTCGGCTTGAAACACAATGGGTGTCGCGTGGCCCTCCACTATCCTCAAGACGACAGAGGCGGACACACACACATACACGTGGCAGCGCACACACACACACACACACACACACACATGAATACACGTGCACACACACACACACACAAACACAGACACACACGCACACACACAAACACGCGCTCAGGTGAAGGTATGAACACACGTCCTTATCACATATCAATTATAAATCTCATAACATATCTTTTACTAATAGCATAACGCTAGAAATGTGCTCTTCTAACCGTCAATCTCAGAAATGTGTCTTAAATATTTTACTTGTAAAACACGTTTTCTTTTTCTATTTCTCTTCCACTTTCTGGCTCGCCCCCATCCCTTCTTTCTTTCCTTTTCTTTTGCCTCTGTTACTGTGCCATGCCGTGAAAACAGGACGCGTGTGATAGACCGGGAGGCTCCTCACTGTCCCTAGGCACCACTAGTGTGTGTGTGTGTGTGTGTGTGTGTGTTGTTGTGTGTGTAGTGTCATGTGTCTCTGTGTGTATGACATGTCTATTTGTGGGTGTGTGTGTGTGTGTGTGTGTGTGTGTGGGGCGAGATAGATGGACACAGCTGTCAGCTTAACATTTCCTGTGGCCCCCCTCCACAGACCTGGCGTTAACCTGGAAGTATTTCTCAACACCTAGGCTGAAGGCTTCCTGTTTGGATGCGCTCCAGCAGTGCTAAGCAGTCTCACACACACACACCACACACACACACACACACACACACACACACACACAACAAGATGTCTGCTCTGGTTCTGCAGATCCTCCGAGAGACGGGAAAAGGAAACCATGTCAAACAGTATCACATTGCTTTTTCTTGCTTGTGTGTTTGACCTCAAGTCTTCTTCAGTACACAGCCTGACCTGAAGCCAAACCCTGGCACTGACCGCCTGACCCTGCTCCAAGCCCTAACAACCTTTGATTGACCAGGGAATTCAGATGTCCGTCGCACACATTTCCAGAGATAAAAATCCGTCAAATGAAATCTTTTCAGCTCGAGTGGCTGTTATTCCACGTCTTCAGCATTGTCATAGACCCTCTCTCCCTGCCCTCCTGTGAGCAAATGAATAAAAGAGCAACACTAAATGAATAACTATGTATGAATAAAAACAAAAGGTGACGAGACCAATATGAACAGCCCTACGGATAGTCTGCTGTGTGCGTTTTGTCTGATCAAGTGTGCGCCGCATGCTTATGTGATGGGTTTTATCCATCTCGGTGTGTGAACGTGTGTGTGTTGTACCTGTGTGTGTGTGTCTGTGTGTGTGTATATACAGGAGTGCAGGGTTGGAGAGAAGAGCTCCACTCGAGAGGCCTTGTTGGGCGTGAGGCCTGGGGCTGGCCTGAAGGCACAGCCCGTCTGGAGGAGCCCTTGGCTGGGCAGCAGCTGAATAAAAGATGGGAGGGAAGTGTCAGTCTGGAAGGCCAGTAGCGCTGGGAGGCCCCGCGCCTCAACGCTCAAGACAAACAGATGCTAGTTCAGACAGAAAAGAAAAAGAAAAGCAGAAGAGAGAGAGAAAAAAAGGATTTCTGTCCATCGTACAACTTCAAAACAGTATTTAGATCATTTACTTCTAAGAATTAGCAACATGACAATTTAAAAGCATTCAACTGAGTTATTATATTATAATAATATGTGATTTTTCAATATGGAGGCACATTCAAAGGTACACCATGTAGAATTGATTGGCATTTCCAAGTGACAGACTTGGTAAAAATGTAATATTTTATGTTTTTTACCTAAGTATGAGTCTTTTATATCTACATAGCCATGTGTCTACAGTAGCACAGAATGGTCAAACTTTACGGCCTTACACGTTTTATATATAGTGGGCGTCCTGGGGAAACGCACCTGATGGAAGACCAAGAAGGAGTACTATAGAATAAAAAACTAAATATGTCTTCACGTCATCACTTGATATTGTGGAAAGACTTGAGCAGTGGTGGATGAAGCCATCTTTAGTAACAGCTGACTAGAAATGCTGAACTGTGTCTGTCTAAAAGTATATAAGATCTATGTTTTGCGTGCATATTTCAATTTCAAAGTAACTGTTAAACTGCAGAAAGAGGTTCTTCATTTATGTAGAATGTAAACTAATGAAAATTAAAAGCATAGTAATTGAAAAATTAGTCATTACAGTATACCTAATCCTAAATTCCCTCTGTACAGTGTAACCTCCGCTCACTGTCTGTGCTGTAAAACATGTCTGATGAGTCCTAAGTGTGTGCTAATGAGTTGAGTGTGTGGGCAGGGATGAGTACTGCATGCGTGTGTTTGTGTAAGTGTGTGTGTGTTAATGTGTTTTGCATTTGAATGGATTCTGAAGAGCCCCAATGTGTTTCACCAACACTAAGCACAAACATAGCTAGTGTTTCATAGACAACTCTCACACCTCCTCAAGTGTGTGTGTGTGTGTGTGTGTGTGTGGTATACAAATTCATGTGTTCATAACACAATATCAGCGATTGCAAAATTAAAAAGGTTTATGCAAGGAAATCTTGCTGAAGGGTGAACAAGAGATAGAAGATATGAAATGCATATATTACAATTTATTAAAGGTTGGTTAGGACTCACAATATAGTATTTTCTTTAGGATTCTAAATGAAATATACTGACTGCTGACATTCTATGAGACATTTTTAAAAATTGCATTAAAAGACCAAAATCCACAATATGTCCCAATGCTAATCATTTAGCCCAGGCCCATTCATTCGCACTGGACATTTACATATTAGATTTTCTTATAAAGTCTTGTCCAAAATTGTGATAAAGAACAGTTTTTCTAGAGGCAAGAATCTGAACACTTCGACAACCACTGTATTTAACTACTGTATATCATGCTATGGATTGGCAACACAGGTAATACTCCAACAAAGTAAATAATTGATACGGAGAAAACATGCAGGAAAAAGCTACTGATGAATTAAAGACATAAAGGAGAAATTAAGGGTGAAAGGAGGAACGCAAAATAATGTGTAAATAATAACAAGAAGGGCGGATGACAGGAGATAAAAAACAGACAGCGACAGAGAGAGAGGTGGATGAAGGAGCACGTAATACTACGTTAGTTATCTCAGCCTCTCAGTGTTAGCTGATAGAATTGAAGTGTTTAGCATATATGCTAATCATTCACACAGGCACCGGATTATCACTGAGCACTGCCAAGAGCCCCCCCCCAATCCCTCACTTCCTCTCCTCCGCGATACCTTCTCTCTTTACCTTTCCACTCATCTGCCACAAATCCCCCTCTCTTTATTGTCCTCATTTTGCTCTTCTGTCATTTCCCTGTCCACCTTTTCCTCCTTTCTTCTTTTCTTTTCCTCTCTCTCCCTCCCTCCATCTCTCTCTCTCTGTTTTATCGACAAGCACTCTATGGATGACACGCTGTTCTGCAAGTCGAACAAGCCAGCGAGAGGTTTTACATGTGATGTAAACACACACACACACACACACACACACACACACACACACACTTGCACACACACAGAGCTCCGCTCAATGCGGAGCTAATGCTAGATGATTGGTCATCATGGGTGGTGGGCTGAGAAAGGCACACTGTGGGAGAGTTTATAAAAATGAATATATTAAAGAGAGAGAGGGAGGGAGAGAGAGAGAGACAGAGGGAAGGTGAGAGAAGGAAGAGTGAGAGAGAGCTGATCTGTTGTTTTCAGCGCTGGGGGGAATTGAATTGGAGCTAGTCCGCAGGTTTATCTCGTAACACATGAACCACACCACTTAGCAATACTTTTCCCCGATTCATGGAACAACACGCGCACACACACACACACACATCACCACCAACTTCCCAAACACACACCACACCGCACAACACACACACACACACACACCACCACAACACACACACACACACACACACACACACACACACACACACACTCACAGGCCAAAAGTCCTTTAAAAGCCACGGGATATTTTATGCTCTGTATCTGTCTACCCAGTGGATGTCACGGCGCCCATTTGCGGAAGTGATTTCAGATCCTTAGCCAGATCAGTGGCCTGGGGCAGGGGGTGTGGGGGTATTAACGCTCACCCCCCCTGCCCTTCAACACAGTGGTGGGGGGTTAAATGCTCCAGACTCTGTCCAGGGATTAGAGGTATTTTTGTGTTACAGCTGCTGCACCAGGCCTCAACCTTTTTTTTCTCTAGCCGAGCCCCTGCTATAAAGGAAATTGGTATGTTTTAGAATAGACTTGGTAGAAATGAAATTCATGAGTACGTTTAAATTAAAGGTGCAACTAGGAACCTTTAAATATTTCTGTCTCATTTTTTCCTCTACAGATCATAGATGACAGCAAATCAGTGCAAAGAATGCTATTTTTATATTTTTTCTTAATGCCTTTGTCATGGGTATGCTCACCCAGGAACAACAGCTGGTGTCCTGAAAACACTACCGCTTTTGCCAAGGGGGCGCAAGAATGAACAAAAATTGAAAATTCCCCGGAGCACCTTTAATGTATAATTTTTTTTTACAATACACCATACATTACACACTGTACCTTTAACTGCAGGAAGTGTGAAGAAATGTTGTGATAGCTATAAAAAGCTATAAAATAAACTATGCATAAATCCTGTTTTATTTTGAAAGGAACAGCACCTTGATTCTATGAGTATTTACAGGGTTTGCATGAATTTTTCATTATTTGTTTGTAGGATGAGAAATACGCATAAGGACACTTAGAATGTAATCTGTCTCCAGGCAAGGGTTCAGCTTACATACAAGGAATTATTCAGCATACAGTATTTATAGAAGAGAAACTGCCAGTCATATGATTATAGGTCTTTAGAAAGCAGCACTGCTCTCCTTAGGCACAACACTGCCACTGGCTACAAGGACCAAAGGACCAATAAGGCGCGGCGACACACACACACACACACCACACACCACACACACCACACAGACACGCATCCTTATATGTATGTAGGCATATACAGTATCTATAAATCAGTGGATAATTAAAATGCCTTTAGATTGCAGGGAATGATCAGATGGGAAAGACCACACACACACACACACACACACACACACACACACACACACACACACACACACACACACACACACACACACACACACACACACACACACACACACACACACACACACACACACACACACACACACACACACACACACACACACACACACAAAGAGTATTTTTTGCTTATTATTCTTCTTTCGACGCCCTGGGGCTATGTGTGTCTTCTGCGAGACATGCGTTTCCTTAGACGTCAGCTTTAATGGGCTTTGAACGATGTTTATGCACGCTTGAAACACAAAAACAAACCTTGACCCATTAGTGTCCATCTGGATTTAACGTATCTGTCTTCTGCTCTGCGACTCTGTTGCTCTCAAAAGCTCAACCTCCACACGCAAACCTACTGACAACAGACGTGTACTGACAGACACACACAGTCAGACTGAAGCTAACACACACACACACACACACATGTATATAGAAAAATACACAAATGCATTGTAGAAAGGGACCAATGGATTGGATGGTATCTGATGTCTAGTGATTGGTTGCAATGATTATTTAACAGGAAAACTTAAAAAAATGCTGGCACGGCCCGTGGGGAATGTCTGTGTCAGCTCAGGACCATGGACAGCGCAAGTGACGGAGCTGATTCCAAACTATCACTTCTAATTATATTATTTTAAAGTCATTTTTCCTTTTGTTTTTATATTAGCATTAGTCGCCACTGTCGACACTTTCACCCGAGCAGAGCAATATAGTAACTACATGAGTTTTAAACATGGAATTCTTGGATTATATGACAAGTGTCATCGGATATGAAGCAGCAAGACCTCACCAACACAGCCTAGTGCATTTCTTCTCTCTCTCTGTCTGTCTGTCTGTGTGTGTGTCCTCTCTCTCTCGCTCGCTCTCTGTGTTGGGCTATGTCTCTCGCCCTCTCCTTGCTAGATAGTGGTAGACTACAGCAGGGTCCCGGTGTGAGGTCACATGCAGCATATGGACTCGCTTCCTTCCAAGAAAGCCCCCAGCCAGAAGAGACCACACACACACACACACACACACACACACACAACACACACACACACACACACACACACACACACACACACACACACACACACACACACACACAATATGCATCGAGATTTGAAAAACATGAATACAAACACAGGACATCAAGAAAACAAGTATGTGTTGTGCGTATTAGCGGACATGCACACAACTTCAGATACACACACTGGCGGTGGAAGTGTCTAAAATGAAAGAGAAAGCAGAAGCTATCTGATCTCGCTTGCCGACGTCTGTGTGACCCACAGGGCTCAATCTACTTGACTTGGGAGTAATCTTGGTGTTAAGACACACACACGCCACACTCAATATGCCAGTAATCCTCCCCACAGCAGCTGAAGAAATGTGTGAGCGCACAGATAAACGCACGATCACACACTTAATTGCACACGCGCTAAAATGTGGTGTCTTCTAATAATCTGACACACTAAGAATGACTGTACACACAAACCCCCTGGAATGGCAGCGGATGCTACACACACACACACACACTCCGACAGAGCCTTGTAATCTTAAATAAACGTCTCAAAACACACACACACACACACACACACAAGTTAAGTGGTATCTAGTAATCTTCAGCGGGCTTCAGTGTGAGCTCTTGGGCACACACAAGAGCATATGCAGGAGTCACAGTCCACAAACACACACACACACACACACACACACACACACACACACACACACACACACACACACACACACACACACACACACACACACACACACACACACACACACACACACACACACACACACACACACACACACACACACACACACACACACAGCTGGTAATCTTCCAGCCAGCTGAAGTGTAATCAAGAAGGAGACAGCCATATGTCTGAGGGTGCTGAGCCTTGGCCCCTCGCCTTCCCTTTCTCCTTTTCCACTCTCTCACTCTTTTCAGAGTTTCCTCTTTATTCTCTCCGTCTTTTATCGATCTTTTTTTCTTCACATTTCTCCCTTGCTTTCTTCCAACGTTCACTATTTTGTCCTCGCGGAGATGAGAACCACTTTCACTCACTTGACACAGACGTTTTCGGGCCTGCTAAAAATTGAACGCCTTATATGGGAAAAAATGAAAGAAGCACTAAATATCTTGAAAGTGTGCATTTATGTTGTTAGTTTGTTAGTCGTTTCAATTACAACTCAAAGTCAGATCTCACCTAGATTTTATCCTTATTTTTATTTAAAATTTTCACAGTTTTTTAAGAGTAAGTACATCTTCAAGACACTTTTGAATTTAATGATGCATTTATTTGTGTCTATCTGGCAGGCTGTTATCATTTGTGTGTGTGTGTGTGTGTGTGTGTGTGTGTGTGTGTGTGTGTGTGTGTGTGTGTGTGTGTGTGTGTGTGTTGTGTGTTTGTGTGTGTGTGTGTGTGTGTGTGTGTGTGTGTGTGTGTGTGTGTGTGTGTGTGTGTGTGTGTGTCGGTCCCCTGTGTGGGGACAGCTGGTGTGGCAGTGACCCTGGCTGGAAGGAAGCCTCATGCTTTTTCATGTTCTCCCTTCCCACAATTCCCGGGGCCATTTGGGTTCCTGGCAGGGTTTTGGAGTGCCAGTGGTTCTGTAAACCATTTTTTTTCCGGGATTTGATTTAGACATTCCCTTCTTGTTGGTAATAACAAACAAACGCTCCACGTACGTAAATCAACTCTGACGTCCTCACAGATTGTAAAGATTTAGTTTTCCATGAAAGCAAAAGAGCCAAAATGATTTTCAGTCTCCTCCCTCTGTCTATCTATCTATTTTCTCCTCCCTTCTTTCAGTCTTTTCCTAATCCTCCACTCGTCCCGGTCTGATGAAATGACCATATCTAATCCCTTGGTCCTCTTGGGAGAGATGTAACTGTATTAAGACAGCAAATCCATGTCCTTACAACTGCTACAGATGTCTTTCTGTATTATCCACTCTTTCTCCCGCTCTCTCTCTCTCTCTCCCCCTCTCTCTCTCTCTCTCTTCATATCCTTCCCTTCAATCTTCTCAATCTGTTCGTCGTAATCGTATCTTATTTTTTGCAGAGTTCCAATATTGGTACATGTGTAATCTCACATTATGTTTTTGTGGATTTGCCTTTTGTTTGTTTCCTAATTCCTTAAACCTCGGATCTAAAAGTCTCCCAATGTGCTTAACTCACAGAGCAGACAGTCTACTGTTTAGGCATGAAATACATCTTCATATTCATCTAATATGCTCATCCTCTATAACACAATATAAACACTTTTACATTGTCTTTTGAGTACACACAAAATATGATGGACACAAGACGTTTATAGATACGATATTGTGAATGATCCCCAAGCACAACGATAAATGTAGTTTGCGTCCACTCCTCCCAATGTTTTGCACTTATATCCATACATAAGAAATGCCCTATATTGCATATTCAGCAAATGTACTAACTGGACAGCGCGTGTTAATTGACACACAATCCTCAGTGTGCACCGTTGGTTGATCAAGGTACACTTTTTTGTTTTTGCATGTAAAAAAAAACTAGTTTGCACACATTTTCATACAGGTAAACATTAGTATATCAGGCCCAAAGACTGGTGAAAGCTTGACTCCAGCAGCTTTTGTACATCTCTCTATGTCTCTCTCTCTCTCTCTCTCTCTCTCTCTCCTCTCCTTCTCTCTTCTCTCTCCTGTCCGTCTCAAAGAACACAGCAGCTGTGCACAGATGTGTCTCTTTTTCTTCTTGGCTGCACATTAGCTGCTCATAGTGGAGCGTGTGTGTGTGTGTGTGTGTGTGTGTGTGTGTGTGTGTGTGTGTGTGTGTGTGTGTGTGTGTGTGTGTGTGTGTGTGTGTGTGTGTGTGTGTGTGTTTCCTCGGGTTTCCAGTGCTCGGTGCCACCCTGCTGACCGGACAAGCAGAAGAAAAGCTCAGTGTTTTTCTGCTTGGTCGGCCCTACACACACAGGTGCCAAAGATGAAACGCAAGAAGACGTAGATAAACAGACTATTACGGCCTTGTTTTCACACTGCTCGGGCTTATTTCACCGCATATAGATTCTTGTTTGGTCCATTTAAAGGTGGAGTCAGCGATCTGAAGAACGCTCGTTGTCAAAATCCCTTCTAGTCGAAATAAGGCAATTTCTCCTCCTGATCCACTACCTGTCCATACTGTGTGCACTGACAAAAACTGTCTTAATACACAGCCTAGGCTCTGTAAACGGGCAAGCTGCTAGCTACAGTGGGCCCCCTTTGTTTATGTAGCGTTTGTCTACATAACAGTTTACAGAGCCTAGGCTGTGTAATAACACTGATTTTTTTGTCAGCGCACACACAATACGTACAAGTAGTGGATAATCCTTTATATAGTCACCTTCATGAAGTATTTCAGTGTCATAATTAAGATGTTCTAATCTAATCTAAATACAAAAGAGTGAAATGTTTGTTTGTGTGTGTGTTGTGTGTGTGTGTGTGTGTGTGTGTGTGTGTGTGTCTGTCAGACTTATCATGCTTGTTGGCATGTAGCCTATGCTGCTGGACTTCCACCATTTGCTTCAGTGCCTGGGCACACACACAAAACCACACACACACACCACACACACACACACACACACACACACACACACACACACACACACACACACACACACACACACACACAACACACACACACACACACCACACACACACACACACACACACACGCTTGCGAGGGATGCCAGAGGTTAAAGAAGGAGAAAAGACCAGCTGCTAGTTTCCTAATGTTTAACAGCAAATATGAAGAGATTCAGAGCAGTGGAGAGAGAGGGGGGATGAGAGGAGGGGACGTTAGAGAGAGGAATGGGTAGAATAGACAGAGCACAAAAGGAGGTGAAGGGTTCTCTATTGGCTAAGTGAGAAGATGGAGATAAAGAGAAAAATTTAAAATAAATAAAATGTTAATAACTTTCTTAAAAAGCCACCCACAGTACAATTTATATATCATCAGTCCTAGTTGTCAATTTGTTTATTGGAATAATAGTTTTTGGTAAAATTTGTGTATCACTTCTGCTGTGTTGAGCTTGATAGAAATATGGCAAGATACACAACGACACCCACACATTTTGCAGAGCAATTGCAGAAACGTATAATTTGCAAAGGATTACACGGAAATATCTATCCATTTATCCATGTAGCCTTGAAAACATTCATCTTTTTTGTATAGTTTGTGTGATCAAAATGACACCAATATGATTAATAAAATAAAAGAAATGACGCAAGGTATGTCCTTCAGAAAAGTCAAGTTATGGACAAAAACACAAGCTGATCTGCTCCCATAGTGCGCCTAAAGTTACAGACCCACACCCACACAACACACACACACACCATTAGGGTTCACCTGGTCAATCTCTATAAGATGAATGGAGGGGTAATCAGGCTGGTTAAAATCAATTGGACATCAAACACGGCGCAGTGTGTGAATTTTATCCTGTAAATGGCCAACATGCACACAGCACAGCTAATCAATCGCAAAAGAGCAGACGACCACCCACACACCACCAACACAACACAACACACACACAACACACACACACACACACACACACACACACACACACAACACACACACAAAACACACACACACACACAACACCACACACACACACACACAACACCACACACACAGGGACAACACGAAACACCAGGACAGAAAACTGTTACACCGGACTCATTGATTCATTACACATAAAGTAAAATTAATCTAGAATAAAGATATTTTTCAGAAGGTTAACATTTCTGTATAATAAATCACTTTTTGTGACTGATTTTATGTAATATTGTCATATTTTGAGATACTGGATTTTTTAATTCAATGAGCTGTAAGCCATAATCATAAAACTGACAAATGTCACTTTGTGTATTGAATAGAATATCGAAGGGACTTTTCCATTCAAATTAAAAATTGTCCAGTTGCATTTGTAATTATACAGTCAAATCAACATCCCTCTGGTCCACTTTGAAGCACACCAACCCTTTGTTTCTAATTTGCTTGATTTTAAAAGCTGCTGGTGATGCTTTTCTTTCCATCTCCAGTTAAAACAGTATATAAATAATAAAAAGCCAGTGTTTCCATAGGGGCGTGGGGACAGGGCTGGTTTTAAAACAACATGAAATGACACCATACTCTCACCTTTAAGGGCTTGAGCGGTTTGAAAAGAGCCACCGCATGTAGAGGTTTTCCACAGGAAATAGAATATGCGAGACAGTATTTTGACCTGAAACGCTGCCATAAAGACAGACAGACAACAGGCATGTAGGCAGACAGACAGCAGCAGGCAGACAGAGACAGAGACAGACAGACAGAGACAGACAGACAGAAGACAGAAAACAAGACACAAGTAGAACACATAACAACACAGGATCGGACAAAGGGGACAAGACAGAGACACTTGAAACCAGACAGACACTTTAGGGCTCATTCATATCTACTATAAGCTAAAATTATTCTCAAAATATTCATTCACTGGAGCAAGGTGACTCAAACCCATAGAAGAAACTATGACAGACAAAGTGATTTCACCAACACTTCCAAAGTTTTTTTTGTTAAATACCTGGAGACAGATGCAGGAGGTTAAAAAGGCACTCAATGATATCCATCTAAATACAGATTCAAGAAAAAAAAATATATATATACTAGTGCTGCTTCATCTTAGCGTGTCCTTGAATATACTTATTACCATCTCTGCTTCAAAGAACTGGAAAAGTATATTACAATGGTCTGGGAAAGTTCCTTAATTTCTCCTATTTTTGTTGGGCGGGGGGAGAGCTTACGCAAATTTTTCAAAGTTATAGAAAATATTTTAAAGCACTGCTGGAGATTTTGATGCTTCTCCATTTTGAAAAAAAAATAAGGCACTACTAAAATAAAGAGGCGTGCCCATTTTCCATGTTTTATTCGAGGAAGATCTTGTGCGTCAATGCGCGATGACAGAGGAAAAGTCCCGCTGAGCTGCCATTAGGGTTGAACTCTGCTCCTCCTATTGGCCAACTGTCAAAAGCACATTTCTCTTGAATTTCTTCCAACAAACATATTTTAAATGAACATATTTCTGTTCTTTCAAATGTCAAACGTCTGGATTGGGCTTTGTGATTGGTGTTATAGATTTAAGAATACCTAAATGGTCAGATCTTTAAGTGAATTGGGTGTATTTGGAGACTATTTCCACAGTAACATTGATGAAAAGCCCAAGCCGCTACGGACGCGCTGGCCGGGTGATTTCCTCACCCCAGACAGTGTATAATGGCCGCTGACAGATTTACTCTTCCTGCTGTTTAAGAGGCTAGAAGAAATGCACACCACACCTAGAGTGAATGAGGACTGCGTTCACAATGAATGCACAAGAATATACAATCTAACAAAAGTCACGTACAGGCTATAAGTCAAGCCTCGTAATTTCAGCACAGGAAACACACAAGGGGTAGTCTTCTAAAAGAACATGCGTACCTCAATGGCAGCCCCCCCTCTGAGTCACACACACAGCAGTGTTTTTATAGTGCTGTTGTTCTCCTAGCTGGACAGTTCAGCTCAAGTTCAGGATACAGTTGGGACACTGGGGCTAAAAAAGTGATTTTGACAACAAGCATTTCTTTACAAGTGTGACTCCAGCTTAAGATGGCTACAGAAAGAGCTTTTCATTATGTGACAAAAGCAGTCATACTTATGCATTGATAGATAAACATCAGGAAAAAAAACAGAGGAACAAAAAAATTGAAAACACGTTGCTGACGAAATACAGTCAGTCAAGTGAATGGTTATTCGCCTGCAACATTTCCTGTTCAGGGTCAGACAAAGAGGTCAAACAACTTTTACTTCCTAGGTCAAAGGTCGGGGGCAGGTGTAGGATCTGACTGCAGCTGCATCCGCAAAAGGGATATGGCAAAGAGTGTGTGTCTTTAGGTGGGTGTGTATGTGTTTCAAGGCCTGGGGCCTCATTTATCAACGGTGCGTACGCACAATAGAGTGCGTACGTGGCTCACTAAGCAACATTTGCGATTTATCAAAAGTATACTTTACGGGAAGAAGTGCGGTGTTCCACGCACAATATAACCCATGCGTACGGACAAAAAGTGGAGAAAGGAGAACTGGCGACTCCAGTCGGCACATGTATGAAGTGCGAGAACGAATGTGTTTGTGTAAAATTAATCCAGATATAGGCCTATTATAAGCCATGTAGGTCTATCATATAGGGAGTTCCTTTGCAAAACGGATGAAGCCATTCTTACAACTAATGAACAAATGCCTCCACGGATTTTTCCATGGAGTGATACCAACAAAAACAAAACGAATTAGGATCTTAAATAGTCTACAAACGGAGATATATGAGTGCAAATAAAAACAAAACAGCAACGTTCGAATAAGCTCTGCAGTTATTAAAGAATAACCTATCTGCATGTTGTGGAATTAATTCTGATAATATTGAGGTGGAGATACAGCCTATTACTTTTACACTGACGCTGTTCTCGATGCCTGAGTCAGGCAGACAGGAGTGCACCTTTTCATACACTAATGATAAGCCTACTGTACATCACATAGGCTACTGTGATTTTTTTCACGGCTTTTAGTCCGTTTTATGTGTTTTTCTTTGTGTTTAAGCACGTCGCAATTGTGTTTTGAAAGGGACTGTGAAGTTTATTATTAACCCTCCGCCGCCCGCCACTGCCCCGGGATGAATTCTCCGAATCTGTATCTCATGGGGGGTCTCAGTGCCCCCCGCTCGTGGCACAAACACTGTTGTGTGAGGATATGCACTTTTTTGCGTCCACTTTTATGTCGGATCACTTCTTTTTATTTCGGCCACAGCGTTCACAGAGATCGCCACAGGCTGCACTCTGACGCCTTTACGCTCACACTGCCACCAAACTATATTTTCCCTGGTCGCCACTTCTCCAACGGGTACTTCGGGGTGACCGCAGTGATCCACACCGTGTGGAGTCTATTTTTCCATTTCCCTTTCAGTCGGCGATTGCCACTACCGCCTTCATGCACTCAGTAAATGATATTAATTCGGGCGTGTCGATGACTATGTATGGGTAAATATGGGCGGTACGTGAAACCCGCAAAGGCTGCGCCACATTTAGAGTTGATTGTGATTTATAAAGGGAAACAGGCGTAGGACGTGAGTGCGCACTGCTTCATAAATCGAAAAAAATCTTTCGCACGCACTGCCCTAAATCCTACGAAAGCAACCTTCTAACGCAAATCCTACGCAAAGTTTGATAAATGAGGCCCCTGGACTTATAACCGTACACACACATATCTTTGGATTTAAGACCTCTTAAATTGAAATCCGGATGTAACACGCATGCACAAACACACACACACACGCGCACACACACACACACACACGCACGCACGCACGCACACACACACACACACACACACACACACACACACACACACACACACACACACACGTTCATTGTCTATCTGTCAAGTCTTTTTGTATGTAGTGCACTTGATCCTGACAGAATTCATCTACTTTAATTTGTTGAGGCAATGAAGAGGAATATACAAACGTTTCTGTGCTCACCACACACACACACACACACACACACACACACACACACTGTACCATTGATTGAACAAACTCAATACACTCACAAACCGTGCCGGCTTGAAGCAGGAGGACACAGCCCGTGGCAAGGTGATTGAGAGAGCGCTGTGGGTGTGTGTGTGTGTGTGTGTGTGTGTGTGTGTGTGTGTGTGTGTGTGTGTGTGTGTGTGTGTATCGCACGTTCATCTGCTTGGCTGGCAAGAACAACTAGTGACATCTGCAAATGAGTGGCATTAAAGAAAGCCATGAAAGGCACACATTTTCTATCTATCTATCTATCTATCTATCTATCTATCTATCTATCTATCTATCTATCTATCTATCTATCTATCTATCTATCTATCTATCTATCTATCCCCTGCTCTGTGTGTCTCTCTCTCTCAGATGTGTCGGGGTCTTTAGTAGTGTGATCCAGAATGGCCCGTCGCTGCTCTTTGGGCTTCAAACACACAAGGTGAGATCAGCGCACATGAAAGGATCACACAGAGGGACAGAAAGATGGAGGGAGAGAGAGAGAGAGAAAGAGAGAGAGAGAGAGAGCGGATGTGTGGAGGAGGCAAAATCATAGGAAGAATAGCTGCAGGAAAGGATGAAAGTAAAAGGGGGGATGAAGCCGCAAAATGTCAATGGATCTAGATTTCTAGAAAGAACAACATTGCTCATTTTAATATTAAAGTCTCACAACTTCGAAGGAACCTGGTCCCTCTGATGTTTCTTGAATTTCTTCAGGATTTGTATTATTTTTTTTTCTAATGGAGGAGTCTGCCATTTTTAGAAAATGCTTATTGTCAAAAAAATTGAAAAAATTCAGTGGATATCTCCTCACTACATGCCCGTACTGTGCATGCGCAGAAATAAAAAATCTTGTGTTCAAACCCAGCCTAAGCTATGTCAACTAAAATATAAAGAAGGGATTAAGCCTATATAAAGAAAGAGGGGACTCCATAGCTACCTAAGCGTTCTCCAGTATCACTGACTCCACCTTTAAATGTCAATATTTCATCATTGCATTTTAAACTATATCCTCAGACCAAAGAACAACCTGAAAATCACACACAAGATGTCATTTTGAGTCCATCAAAAGATACTTAAGGAAGCCGGTAAAACAATGTTTTAAAAAGCGTCACTCTCTGGCAAGGACACGTGAATATCAAAGTGTTTCTGAACGTCCAAGAAGCCACTGTTCTCAACAGGACAGCTGTTTTAGTTGAGAGAGTTCCTCTGTCTGCCTCGCAGCTCTGGGCAAAGGGAAGTGAAGGGCACTGCTCGCTCAAGGCAAAAGCCCAGTAGGTAATCACACACACACACACACACACACACACACACACACACACACACACACACACACACACACACACACACACACACACACACACACACACACCACAGGCGCCCGCTTACTTTGACACTGCACCTTTGTTGTACTTTTAATTGTAATTGTCCATGTTTTAAAGAGTTTAATGGGTATTTTAGCATCTATAATGCTTCTTTATCTGGACACTTACTACTGCAACGGTGTGGAGGTTATAAAGGAATTTTAAAAAGGAAATGTTCTGTAGAAAGATTATTTAATTGTATTTTTTACTGTTATTAAGAGCATCCATTGCAGCCCATGCAAATAGACAGCAGGATGTATGAAAAATGAAGATTAGAATAAACTGGTTCTTTCAGGAAACACAACGCACTGAGCGGTGTATTCTGTGGTTGTTGTTGTCATGATGGCTGAGATAATTATGCTAATGCTAACTGCACTGCTAGCCTTCGTGGGTTCACGGTGTCAACTTCGGCGAAATGTCAGCCTCCGCACCGTGTGTGTGTAAGTGTGTGTATGTATGTGTGTAAGTGTGTAAATGTACGTGTGTTGAAGAGAGATGGCTCGAGATAAAGGAGAGTCGGCAACAAGTGTACACGCACACACTCTTAGACGACATGCACATTTGCATACTTAAACACACACACACACATACACACACACACACACACACACACACACACACACACACACACACACACACACACACCACACACACACACACACCAAGCTCAGATATTAATTAAAGTTCATTGCTTCAGTAATTAGCAGGGCAGGATAATAACAATATGTGACTTATTGCCCCCCTCCAGGTTCAGCTCTCACTCCAACTTTAATTGAATGAGTGACATTAAAAACTTCAGAGGCCATTTGGCAAGGTTGACTAAACACTCGTAAACACCAAGAGGAAACACTTGAGGCACAGGAGACGGGCTTTCTCCAGAACCATAAAAAGTGTCCTCTTCCTTTAGCTTTAGGGTTGACATGATCCACATTAGGTAACGTTTAAGTTTCCGACTTTTTGGCTTTGAAAAATCTATACCAGCTTATTAAAAGCCGATTTTTAAACCTAGTATTATAAAGACAATATTTTTTCTAAATTAAAAGTTGTAAAACGAATGAAATATCAGTTTGAAGCATGAATAAAAAACAGACAAAAAAAAGTGTTTCCACTGCAAAAGAATGCAGTTCATGGTAGTGACAAGCTCTTTTGATTCAATACTGACATGTTATAAAATTGTCCTGCAATGAAGAGTCCAAATGACCACAAATCCTGAGCCTGACGATGAACTCACAATCATTTACAATAGATTTACAAAAAAGAAACATTGTCTGCGACTATGGAGTTGAATCTCAAAACATAAACAATCCTGTACAAAAAGTCTGATTTTCACTTGAATATGTGTATCAGTAATTGTATTCAATTGTCTAAACCTCTTCTCTCTCTCTCTCTCTCTCCTCTCTCTCTCCCCTCTCTCTCTCTCTCTCTCTCTCTCTCTCTCTCTCTCTCTCTCTCTCTCTCTCTCTCTCTCTCTCTCTCTCTCTCTCTCTCTCTCTCTCTCTCTCTCTCAGTCACTCAAGCCCAATCTAATCATCAACCTGTCTCGTCCTTAAATCTTAAACACCACACACCACACACACACCCTCACAACCACACACACACACACACACACACACAGGCCCTCATGTAAAAAAATATACAAAGGCATGCACACAATCACCTACACACACCACAACACACACTGTTTCTGCTGCGCCTTTGTGCTCCTTTAACCTTGAGGTCTGCGAGTGCCCAACTGTGATAATCTCTCAGACTGCCTTCATTACTGTTATAGGACACACACACACACACACACACACACGCAGCACACACACAGCCACACACACACATGCACGCACACAGAGACAAGCATCAAGGAAGAGCACATAAATTCAAGCTGCAACACGATCACACCTACAATAGCACACACACACACACACACACACAACACACACGGTAAGAGTGAACATTAAAACACACACATCTTTTTTCTCACTATTGACTTGGATCAGCATTAGGTTCATCAGATAGTCAGGGCAGTGCCGTGTGTTGTGTGTGTGTGTGTGTGTGTGTGTGTGTGTGTGTGTGTGTTATTGGCTGTCCTCCCCCTAACTGGCTAGACGGACACAGCCTCCAGGAATGTCAAACCTCCAACCTGCATTCTGATGTGGGCACCAGCAGTCACTTGTACACCGGTCTCCCACCGTGCATTAGTGTTGTGTGTGTGTGTGTGTGTGTGTGTGTGTGTGTGTGTGTGTGTGTGTGTGTGTGTGTGTGTTGTGTGTGTACTTCAATCATCTTTTGCAAAGTTGTCTGAGTGACAGGCCCGGGGCTTTGCTCTAACCAGACAGGTACAGAAACAAGGTGAAGAGATGTGGAGGAAACTTTCAACAAAACATCATTAGCTAGGCTGTATTTGGTGTGTGTGTGTGTAGTGTGTGTGTGTGTGTGTGTGTGTGTGTGTGTGTGTGTGTGTGTGTGTGTGTGTGTGTGTATCTGCCCTTTTAGTGCCAGTGACAGTGGCTTGGCATACGATCTGCCCTGCCAGTCAGTCCCCCTGCCGTTCTACTTTTCTCTTTCATTCGCACTTCTCCTCTCGTTTCATCCCCCGTTCCCTCTGCGACACTACCTGTGGTTATTGGAGGAAGTTTTGAATGATTGATTCTTTCATCTTTTCACGATGTGCATGTGTGTGTGTGTGTGTGTGTGTGTGTGTGTGTGTGTGTGTGTGTGTGTGTGTGTGTGTGTGTGTGTGTGTTGTGTGTGTGTGTGTGTGTGTGCGAGCTTGTGTGTCAATCTCAATCAATTGTCTTTGCCTCAGTCTGCTTTCCTGTATTTTTTCACTCCGAGTGAGAAAAGAAAACCTTGACTTTATCTGCAAGTTGCTGCTCATAATTCAGTACTGAACAAAAACGCCAGCATGAAACACTGAAAGTCATTATTCAAAATCAAAATGGAAGACGCTACAGGGTCATGACCCAACACTGAAGAGCAGCGCTAATACTAAGGCTGTAAATGCAAGCAGGATCCCTCAAAAGAAATATTTGTTTGAGATACAGTGCGACTTTTATTGAGTCTTCTTTTTCTTTGTTAAAAAGCTCTCAGTACTACTGTATATATTCTGTTTTTCAATTAGGAAAGTGACTGAGATACAGAAGGAACTCCAATGTACGGTGGCCCTGATAGTTAAAAACACTTACATACAACTTGATACCACAACGCAACTCCATTGTGAAACAAGAGGCTAAAGTGTGCATGGCTTCTCACAAAAAAAAATATCTATTTATCTTGTGGATGGATTCACTATATTATCTTTAAAAAAATCACTTGGATTTGTTCTAGCATTCATTAGCAATACAAATGAACCATGTGAAACTTGCTTTGAAACGACCCTACACTTTTCTTCTTCCCAAGCTAAACCAATTCTAGAGAAAAATAAGCTTGCTCATAATTCATGGTTAGATAAAAAGGGCTTCTCACATTATGAGAAATCATTTGAAAAAGACACAAAAGACAAGGTAATGACCTAGACAGTTACAATTGGAGAATGGGTGGGAGAAAAAAAAAACTTACAGGAAGAACTGTGGCAAGCTTGGCGCCAATGATGGGACTTTCTTCTGACTTTGGACTAAATAGATTTCAATTAAATGTTCTATATCCCAAGTTCCACTGAGAAAAACCTCTTCATCCCTTGAAGAAAAAAAAACGAATATATTTGAATTAAAACTTTCTAATAGAAAATAAAATAAATCTTCTTTCGGGGAAGTTTTTCACCACCTTTTAGAACAGCATTTAAAATTACGCAAGGAGCGAATCTACCACAAACAAAAACATGTAAAAATGAGTGTTCAGCGTACATGTATTTAGACACAAAACACCAATCTGTTCCCTCAATGCCCCGACAGCATCCTTGGAGAGATTCAATTTTGCCTCAAGTGCCCTGCCTCCCCATCTCTTAGAAAAGTATGTTCCCGCTTCTGCGCAAGGTTCCCCCACTCCGAGGATGTCTCTCTCTTCACTCCGAGTTCAAGTGTCTAGTCTTCTGTGCCTGCAAGGTCAGCGTTTGTGTGCTCTCTTAAGGGTCCATAATCAAACAAATGAGAGAAGAAAATTAATCGCAAGGCAATAAATGAAGTGTTGAGGCGCACTGTGTGTGTGTGTGTAATTACTTGTGTATGTGTGTGTGTGTTGTGTATGCAAGCATGAATGCAAATGAATGTGTGGTAGAAGCCGAGCTCAGCTGCTGCTCCGGTCCCGGGCCTGATGGGATGGAGCGAGGGATGAAAGAGAAAGATAAAAGAGGAGAGGAGAGAAAAGGTGAAAAGAGGGAGACAGATCCGCTGTGTTCCTCTTGATCACAGTCAGAAGGTTGTGAATGATTTGGTCTCTTTTTTTCGCGTGCGTGTTTCACCTCTGAATATACGGATGTTTGCGTCCATTTCTCTGTTATAATATCAAGGTGATCAGAAAGCTCCATATAAGGACTTCCTAGATGAACTCCACTGAAGTGAGCAGTCTAGGTTTTTATTGTAGATTAAGTATGATTGTGTGTAGGCTACTGTATATACTGTATATTTGAAACAAACATCACTTGTTAATACACAGCCTAGGCCCAGTAAACTGGTATGCAAACACAGGGTATGTAATCAAAGGGGGCCCACCGTAGCTAACAACATTTACAGAGCCTAGGCTGTGTATTAACACTGAATTTATTTTCAGCCCAACCACAGTTAGGGACAGGTAGCGGATCTTGAAGAGATATCAACTGAATCACTGACTCCAACTTTGAGGAGGACCATCCTCATTTTTCACATAATACCATTCTGCTGTCAAATACAGTTCCCTCTTTCTTCAAATTAAGAAAGAAAGCTCACACACAGATTATATGGGAACGTAACACCCTCCATTACAAAAATAAGTTCTTGCCAACTTAATGTCGGTTAAGTAAAGGCCCTTCTATGTAGATCCTTAATCACAAGGAAATGTACAAAAATAGAGAAGAGGAGGGGTGCATATTCATCCCTCCCTCCCTTCTTCTTCTCCACTTTTCATCCTCTGTTCCCTCACATCTATTATTCACCCCATTTGGCAGGCAGGTTCACAACTAAATACACCTCCGACCGTGTGTAGTCTCCCTCCCTCCATCACAATACCCTCATGTTGTCCACAGTACTCTTTGTCTTCACCTACAGTAGAACTAGAGACAAGACGAGGTCAAAATAATCTGTTGCTGCCTCTTCTAGACAGTTGGAAGTTGGCATATTAATTAGGGTTAACCGTTTCTAAACATCAAATGGTTTGTATATCCTCGACACAAGGATGTACAAGGGAACACGCCCAGAAAAAAATAAGTGGGGCATTGTTAAGCTGTGAGTCAGCCTGTTTAGGCCGACAGCTAAGGAATCCACACACACACACACACACACTTACCCTGGTCCCATCTGCTACATTTTGATCCCTGTTCAAAATTCCCTGTATAATTCATACTATATGTATAGAAAGATGTATAGAAATAAAGGAATACAATTAACGTCAATAAATAATTTCTTTCCCTTCATCTCAGCTGCTATCCTCGGTTGGAGTTTGAATTTGAAATCAACTGTGATGTTATCTGTTACAAATGTGTTGGCATGTCAAAGTGACACACACACACACACACATAAACACACACCCGACACGTTCACATTCAGAGCTAACACTAGGTTGTCCCACATGTGCCGACTCCAGATGGCCTCAAAGAGACGACGGGTAATGCCAACATCACACACACACACACACACACACACACACACACACACACACACACACACACACACACACACACACACACACACACACACACACACACACACACACACACACACACACACACACACACCCACACACACAAAGTAATGACCCACCCCTGAGACCCCTCTAACCAGGTTTCATGCAGGGATCAAAAACAAAGTATTAAAAAAAAAAGTTAAATCAAAAAGGGACGGTGGCGAAGGCTTTATAGAGCAGGAGGGACTATATTACCTCCCGTACAATAAGAGGGAAAGATCTTTGGGACAGCATCAAAGCAACGTCAAGAGCACCGACATGTGGAACACACACACACACACACATACACACACACACACACACACACACACACACACACACACACACACAGTAGAGAGAAAATGCACAAAAACAAATGAAGGTGTATTTAAGTGTGTACCTGTCAGTGTGAGACTCCTAAAAAGGGAATTCCCTTGCCATTACATGTTTCTTTAAATTCAAATTATTGCAAATAACATACATACATTCACTGAAACATCAACCAATTGTTGTTGTTCATTGTCAAGCACTTGAATGGTGACTCTGATATGACAGTCTGGGTGGGTCCCACTAAACCGATACAAACAATGACACAGGATTATTAGAAGAACATTTTCTCATAATTACAAGATATTTTTTTTAAGGTGCCACGAGGAACTTTTAAATGTTTCTTAAACAGTCTTGTTTTTCCTATGATGATCATATAAATGACATATAACAGCAAACGAGACAATCAGTGCAAATAATTACATTTTATATAGTTTTTCTTAATGCCTTTGTCATGGGTACGCTCACCCAGCCGGCGTAGTACAAACACTACCAAACTCCAAGTTCCTTGGAAGACCTTTAAAATAAAAAGTCATATTCTGAGATAAAGATGAAAAAAAATTTCTGTTTTTCTTATGCACTTTTGCAGCAGAATAACATTTTAAAATGTGCCCCTTAGCTGACCGTCAGTACTAAAAAATAAACGTCTTTAAGACATGTTGTCCATTGCTGCAACCTGTAGTAAAATGACTTCTTCTAAGTAGGAGTGCTTTGACCTCTGTGAGCCGGTAAAGCAGAGCCAACATGAAATAACACAGCTAATTGTTTCACTCCCAGAGTCCATTCTGTCTCATTCTCTTTACCTCCACTAGTCCCTCCATCATTTCTTTTAAATTCTCTCAATTACCGTCTCCTTATGCTCTCTCTAATGGGGCTGTGTGTGTGTGTGTGTGTGTGTGTGTGTGTGTGTGTGTGTGTGTGTGTGTGTGTGTGTGTGTGTGTGTGTGTGTGTGTGTGTGTGTGTGTGTGTGTGTGTGTGTGTCTGTGTGTCTGTGTGTGTGTGACCTTCCTGAACTCTATGGCCATTTATGGAGATTAGCTAAAGTTGCCTACTGCCTGACTCTTTGGCATGCATTAAGCAGAGAACAACACACGCACACACACACACACACACACACACACACACACACACACACACACACACACACACACGAAGACCTTCTTAAATCAAGGATATGGGAGCAAATTAAAGGTAAAAGCGCTCTTGGTTTTTCCTTGTAGTGGGACATCATCTGTTTTTCAAAACAAGCCATGTTCAGTGTCCCTGTCTCCTGCCTAATGGATTTTTGATTTTTGCAGAGCATGCAACACAATTAGCTCGTCTTCCTTCTTTATTAATGACACATTTACTCTTTTCTTTTCCCTCGCTCTTGTTTATTCTTGCACTAAATTGGAGAGCAGAGAGGTCTTAAAAGCGCATGCCTTGTGTGTCGGTGTGTGGCACTATGTGTCATTTGCTCATGCGCCTGGCTCATTATTTTTTGGTTCAAATTATTATTATTAGGGGGCCAAGCCCGAGTAGGGCTGGGAACCGCGTTTTGCAGAGCAACGCGGTTCCCAGCCCGCAGGGCTGGGAACCCTATTGATCTTGCTGGGATTATTAGGGGGCCAAGCCCGAGTAGGGCTGGGAACCGCGTTATGCAGAGCAACGCGGTTCCCAGCCCGCAGGGCTGGGAACCCTATTGTTTTTGCTGGGATTATTAGGGGGCCAAGCCCGAGTAGGGCTGGGAACCGCGTTTTGCAGAGCAACGCGGTTCCCAGCCCGCAGGGCTGGGAACCCTATTGTTCTTGCTGGGATTATTATTCTTATTTGGAGTCGTGTAAAACTGGTGCTGCAGCCCAAACCGTAAAGGGTTGGGACATGCCACTTGCAGGGCTCATCCAGGTCCGTGCCTGGTACGCAGACAAAAAAATTCAGACATCCCGGCCACTAGGTGGCGCTACAACAAAGGAAAAGGCGTTTTGGGCTATAACTTCCGCACCGAAAGTCCGACAGTCAAAAACTTTATATCCACAGATGCCCACAAGTCAGCTGCATCTTTTGAGATAGGCCACGCCCATTTGCGTATATATACATTTTTCGCTACATCGCAAAAACTGTGTCAGTCACCAAAACATACTCCTCCTACAGTTTTCGCCCGATTTGGACGAAACCAAAAGCATTATGCTCTACCAACTCCCACGAGCAAAAATAGCATAAATAATTTTTCTACGACCATCGGAAGACCAAACGGTAGCGCTTTAAAGATTTGCGAAAATTCCTTAAAAAAAAAAAAAAAGAGGATTTTCTTGAAACTCAAGGGAGACTATCATGGGGCATACCTGAGCCTATGGCAAAAATATGGGCAAGAAATTCTTATTTGGGCCGGACTTATTAAAAAAAAGAGTTTTTCAATTTTTTTGCCTCTTTTCGCCATTTCCTAAGTCTTTCGGCGGGAAAATGGGAAAATTCAAAAAAGTTTCTTTACTATGGAGAGGCTGACAATCTGCTTTTGCTCATAAATCCCCAACCAAACATCGCACATTCAAAAACTTGACATCCACTTGTTCGGTACATTGAGCTGCATCTTTCTATCAAACACAGTTTTGCGAATGTCATCCATAGGGGGCACCAAAACCACAAAAAGCATAGAAAACACGTTTGGGGCTATAACTCCCAGACCGAACATCCCACATTCAAAAACTTTACATCCCCGGATTCCGTAAATCGAGGGGCCGGCCGCGGACGACGACGCCCGATCCCGAGTCGCGTCGAGTTGGCCCCCGTTCATAACTGCTTGCAGTTCTAGTTCTTATTATTATTCTTCTCCACATAAAAGTGGTGCTGCAGCCCAAACCGTAAAGGGTTGGGACATGCCACTTCCATGGCTTATCCAGGTCCGTACCCCGTACGCAGACAAAAAAATTCAGACATCCCGGCCACTAGGTGGCGCTACAACAAAGGAAAAGGCGTTTTGGGCTATAACTTCTGCACCGGAAGTCCGACAGTCAAAAACTTTATATCCACAGATGCCCACAAGTCAGCTGCATCTTTTCAGATAGGCCACGCCCATTTGCGTATATATACATTTTTCGCTACATCGCAAAAACTGTATCAGTCACCAAAACATACTCCTCCTACAGTTTTCGTCCGATTTGGACGAAACCAAAAGCATTATGCTCTACCGACTCCCACGAGCAAAAATAGCATAAAGAATTTTTCTACGACCATCGGAAGACCAAACGGTAGCGCTTCAAACATTCGCGCAAATCCCTTAAAAAAATTAAAATAAAGGGATTTTCTTGAAACTCAAGGGAGACTATCATGGGGCATACCTGAGTCTATAAATAAAATATGGGCAAGAAATTCCTATGTATGCCGGACTTATTAAAAAAAACAGTTTTTCAATTTTTTTGCCTTTTTTCGCCATTTCCTAAGTCTTTCGGCGGGGAAAATGGGAAAATTCAAAAAAGTCTCTTTACAATGGAGAGGTTGACAATTTCATTTTGCTCTAACTCCCCAACCGAACATCGCACATTCAAAAACTTGACATCCACTTGTTCGGTACATTGAGCTGCATCTTTCTATCTAACACAGTTTTGCGAATGTCATCCATAGGGGGCACCAAAACACACAAAAGCATAGAAAACACGTTTGGGGCTATAACTCCCAGACCGAACATCCACATTCAAAAACTTTACATCCCGGATTCCGTAAATCGAGGGGCCGGCGCCGCGGACGACGACGCCCGATCCCGAGTCGCGTCGAGTTGGCCCCCGTTCATAACTGCTTGCAGTTCTAGTTCTTTATTATTCTTCCATGCGTAAAAGTGGTGCTGCAGCCCAAACCGTAAAGGGTTGGGACATGCCACTTGCATGGCTTATCCAGGTCCATGGTACGTACGCAGACACAAAAATTCAGACATGTCAGCCACTAGGTGGCGCTACAACAAAGGAAAAGGCGTTTTGGGCTATAACTTCCGCACCGAAAGTCCGACAGTCAAAAACTTTATATCCACAGATGCCCACAAGTCAGCTGCATCTTTTGAGATAGGCCACGCCCATTTGCGTATATATACATTTTTTGCTATATCGCAAAAACTGTGTCAGTCACCAAAACATACTCCTCCTACAGTTTTCGCCCGATTTGGACGAAACCAAAAGCATTATGCTCTACCGACTCCCACGAGCAAAAGTTGGTCAAATAATTTTTCTACGACCATCGGAAGACCAAACGGTAGCGCTTAAAAGATTCGCAAAAATTCCTTAAAAAAATAAAAAAGAGGGATTTTCTTGAAACTCAAGGGAGACTATCATGGGGCATACCTGAGTCTATAAAAAAATATGGCCAAGAAATTCCTATGTATGCCGGACTTATTAAATAAATTAGTTTTTCACTTTTACTTCCTGTTTCGATATGTTTTGGCGGGAAAATTCAAAAAGTGTCTTTACAATGGAGAGGTTGACAGTTTGATTTTGCTATAACTCCCCAACCGAACATCGCACATTCAAAAACTTGACATCCACTTGTTTGTTACATTGAGCTGCATCTTTCTATCAAACACAGTTTTGCGAATGTCATCCATAGGGGGCGCCAAAACCACAAAAAGCAAAGAAAACGCGTTTGGGCCTATAACTCCCACACCGAACATCGCACATTCAAAAACTTTACATCCCCGGATTCCGTGAAGCAAGGGGCCGGCGCCGCGGACGACGACGCCGATCCCGAGTCGCGTGGGAGGCTTGGCCCCCGTTCACAACTGCTTGCAGTTCTAGTTCTTATTATTCTTCTCCACATAAAAGTGGTGCTGCAGCCCAAACCGTAAAGGGTAGGGACATGCCACTTCCATGGCATATCCAGGTCCGTACCCCGTACGCAGACACAAAAATTCAGACATCCCGGCCACTAGGTGGCGCTACAACAAAGGAAAAGGCGTTTTGGGCTATAACTTCCGCACCGAAAGTCCGACAGTCAAAAACTTTATATCCACAGATGCCCACAAGTCAGCTGCATCTTTTGAGATAGGCCACACCCATTTGCGTATATATACATTTTTCGCTACATCGCAAAAACTGTGTCAGTCACCAAAACATACTCCTCCTACAGTTTTCGCCCGATTTGGACGAAACCAAAAGCATTATGCTCTACCGACTCCCACGAGCAAAGGTAAGTCAAATAGTTTTTCTACGACCATTGGAAGACCGAACGGTAGCGCTTTAAAGATTCGCGCAAATCCGTAAAAAAAATAAAAACAAGGGATTTTCTTGAAACTCAAGGGACACTATCATGGGGCATACCTGAGTCTATAAAAAAAATATGGCCAAGAAATTCCTATGTATGCCGGACTTATTAAAAAAAAGAGTTTTTCAATTTTTTTGCCTCTTTTCGCCATTTCCTAAGTCTTTCGGCGGGAAAATGGGAAAATTCAAAAAAGTGTCTTTACAATGGAGAGGTTGACAATTTCATTTTGCTATAACTCCCCAACCGAACATCGCACATTCAAAAACTTGACATCCTCTTGTTCGGTACATTGAGCCGCATCTTTCTATATAACACAGTTTTGCGAATGTCATCCATAGGGGGCGCCAAAACCACATAAAGCAAAGAAAACGCGTGTGGGGCTATAACTCCCACACCGAACATCGCACATTCAAAAACTTTACATCCCCGGATTCCGTGAAGCGAGGGGCCGGCGCCGCGGACGACGACGCCCGATCCCGAGTCGCGTCGAGTTGGCCCCCGTTCATAACTGCTTGCAGTTCTAGTTAGGGGGCCAAGCCGAGTAGGGCTGGGAACCGCGTTATGCAGAGCAACGCGGTTCCCAGCCCGCAGGGCTGGGAACCCTATTGATCTTGCTGGGATTATTAGGGGGCCAAGCCCGAGTAGGGCTGGGAACCGCGTTATGCAGAGCAACGCGGTTCCCAGCCCGCAGGGCTGGGAACCCTATTGTTTTTGTAAGGATTATTCTTATTAGGGGGCCAAGCCCGAGTAGGGCTGGGAACCGCGTTTTGCAGGGCAACGCGGTTCCCAGCCGCAGGGCTGGGAACCCTATTGATCTTGTAGTGTATATTATTATTATTCCTTACGTAAAACTGGTGCTGCAGCCCAAACCGTAAAGGGTTGGGACATGCCACTTGCATGGCTTATCCAGGTCCATGCCTGGTACGCAGACACAAAAATTCAGACATGTCAGCCACTAGGTGGCGCTACAACAGCAGAAAACATAACTTCCGCACCGAAAGTCCGACAGTCAAAAACTTTATATCCACAGATGCCCACAAGTCAGCTGCATCTTTTGAGATAGGCCACGCCCATTTGCGTATATATACATTTTTCGCTACATCGCAAAAACTGTGTCAGTCACCAAAACATACTCCTCCTACAGTTTTCGCCCGATTTGGACGAAACCAAAAGCATTATGCTCTACCGACTCCCACGAGCAAAAATAGGATAAATAATTTTTTACGACCATCGGAAGACCAAACGGTAGCGCTTTAAAGATTCGCGAAAATTCCTTAAAAACAAAAAAAAAGAGGATTTTCTTGAAACTCAAGGGACACTATCATGGGGCATACCTGAGCCTATGGCAAAAATATGGCCATGAAATTCCTATGTATGCCGGACTTATTAAAAAAAAGAGTTTGTCAATTTTTTTGCCTCTTTTCGCCATTTCCTAAGTCTTTCGGCGGGAAAATGGGAAAATTCAAAAAAGTGTCTTTACAATGGAGAGGTTCACAATTTCATTTTGCTCATAACTCCCCAACCAAACATCGCACATTGAAAAATTTAACATCCACTTGTTCGGTACATTGAGCTGCATCTTTCTATCAAACACAGTTTTGCGAATGTCATCCATAGGGGGCACCAAAACCACAAAAAGCAAAGAAAACGCGTTTGGGGCTATAACTTCCACACCGAACATCCCACAGTCAAAAACTTTACATCCCCGGAATCCGTGAAGCGAGGGGCCGGCGCCGCGGACGACGACGCCCGATCCCGAGTCGCGTGGAATTGGCCCCGTTCATAACTGCTTGCAGTTCTAGTTCTTATTATTATTATTTTTCTCCGCGTAAAAGTGGTGCTGCAGCCCAAACCGTAAAGGGTTGGGACATGCCACTTCCAGGGCATATCCAGGTCCGTACCCCGTACGCAGACAAAAAAATTCAGACATCCCGGCCACTAGGTGGCGCTACAACAAAGGAAAAGGCGTTTTGGGCTATAACTTCCGCACCGAAAGTCTGACAGTCAAAAACTTTATATCCACAGATGCCCACAAGTCAGCTGCATCTTTTGAGATAGGCCACGCCCATTTGCGTATATATACATTTTTCGCTACATCGCAAAAACTGTGTCAGTCACCAAAACATACTCCTCCTACAGTTTTCGCCCGATTTGGACGAAACCAAAAGCATTATGCTCTACCGACTCCCACGAGCAAAAATAGCATAAATAATTTTTCTACGACCATCGGAAGACCAAACGGTAGCGCTTCAAACATTCGCGCAAATCCCTTAAAAAAATAAAAATAAAGGGATTTTCTTGAAACTCAAGGGACACTATCATGGGGCGTACCTGAGTCTATACGAAAAATATGGCCAAGAAATTCCTATGTATGCCGGATTTATTAAACAAATTAGTTTTGCACTTTCACTTCCTGTTTCGAACTATTTGGCGGGAAAATTCAAAACAGTGGAGAGGTTGACAATTTCATTTTGCTCATAACTCCCCCACCAAACATCGCACATTCAAAAACTTGACATCCACTTGTTCGGTACATTGAGCTGCATCTTTCTATCAAACACAGTTTTGCGAATGTCATCCATAGGGGGCACCAAAACCACAAAAAGCATAGAAAACACGTTTGGGGCTATAACTCCCAGACCGAACATCCCACATTCAAAAACTTTACATCCCCGGATTCCGTAAATCGAGGGGCCGGCGCCGCGGACGACGACGCCCGATCCCGAGTCGCGTCGAGTTGGCCCCCGTTCATAACTGCTTGCAGTTCTAGTTCTTATTATTCTTCTCCACATAAAAGTGGTGCTGCAGCCCAAACCGTAAAGGGTAGGGACATGCCACTTCCATGGCATATCCAGGTCCGTACCCCGTACGCAGACACAAAAATTCAGACATCCCGGCCACTAGGTGGCGCTACAACAAAGGAAAAGGCGTTTTGGGCTATAACTTCCGCACCGAAAGTCCGACAGTCAAAAACTTTATATCCACAGATGCCCACAAGTCAGCTGCATCTTTTGAGATAGGCCACGCCCATTTCCGTATATATACATTTTTCGCTATATCGCAAAAACTGTGTCAGTCACCAAAACATACTCCTCCTACAGTTTTTGCCCGATTTGGACCAAACCAAAAGCATTATGCTCTACCGACTCCCACGAGCAAAAGTAAGTCAAATAGTTTTTCTACGACCATTGGAAGACCAAACGGTAGCGCTTTAAAGATTCGCGAAAATTCCTTAAAAAAAAATAAAAGGGGGATTTTCTTGAAACTGAAGGGAGACTATCATGGGGCATACCTGAGCCTATGGCAAAAATATGGGAAGGAAATTCCGATTTGGGCCGGACTTATTAAAAAAATGAGTTTTTCAAATTTTTTGCCAGTTTTCGCCATTTCCTAAGTCTTTCGGCGGGAAAATGGGAAAATTCAAAAAACTGTCTTTACAATGGAGAGGTTCACAATTTCATTTTGCTCATAACTCCCCAACCAAACATCGCACATTGAAAAATTTCACATCCACTTGTTCGGTACATTGAGCTGCATCTTTCTATCAAACACAGTTTTGCGAATGTCATCCATAGGGGGCACCAAAACCACAAAAAGCAAAGAAAACGCGTTTGGGCCTATAACTCCCACACCGAACATCGCACATTCAAAAACTTTACATCCCCGGATTCCGTGAAGCGAGGGGCCGGCGCCGCGGACGACGACGCCCGATCCCGAGTCGCGCAGGAATGGCCCCCGTTCACAACTGCTTGCAGTTCTAGTTCTTATTATTCTTCTCCACATAAAAGTGGTGCTGCAGCCCAAACCGTAAAGGGTAGGGACATGCCACTTCCATGGCATATCCAGGTCCGTACCCCGTACGCAGACACAAAAATTCAGACATCCCGGCCACTAGGTGGCGCTACAACAAAGGAAAAGGCGTTTTGGGCTATAACTTCCGCACCGAAAGTCCGACAGTCAAAAACTTTATATCCACAGATGCCCACAAGTCAGCTGCATCTTTTGAGATAGGCCACACCCATTTGCGTATATATACATTTTTCGCTACATCGCAAAAACTGTGTCAGTCACCAAAACATACTCCTCCTACAGTTTTCGCCCGATTTGGACGAAACCAAAAGCATTATGCTCTACCGACTCCCACGAGCAAAGGTAAGTCAAATAGTTTTTCTACGACCATTGGAAGACCGAACGGTAGCGCTTTAAAGATTCGCGCAAATCCGTAAAAAAAATAAAAACAAGGGATTTTCTTGAAACTCAAGGGACACTATCATGGGGCATACCTGAGTCTATAAAAAAAATATGGCCAAGAAATTCCTATGTATGCCGGACTTATTAAAAAAAAGAGTTTTTCAATTTTTTTGCCTCTTTTCGCCATTTCCTAAGTCTTTCGGCGGGAAAATGGGAAAATTCAAAAAAGTGTCTTTACAATGGAGAGGTTGACAATTTCATTTTGCTATAACTCCCCAACCGAACATCGCACATTCAAAAACTTGACATCCTCTTGTTCGGTACATTGAGCCGCATCTTTCTATATAACACAGTTTTGCGAATGTCATCCATAGGGGGCGCCAAAACCACATAAAGCAAAGAAAACGCGTGTGGGGCTATAACTCCCACACCGAACATCGCACATTCAAAAACTTTACATCCCCGGATTCCGTGAAGCGAGGGGCCGGCGCCGCGGACGACGACGCCCGATCCCGAGTCGCGTCGAGTTGGCCCCCGTTCATAACTGCTTGCAGTTCTAGTTATTATTACTATTTTTTTTTACAAAGCATTTACATTTATCAGTTTTAATATTAATAAAAACAAAATGTATTAGAAAGCCAAAAAATGGCACAAATATCAAGGACATTATCAGATTTCTTTCAGTTTTTGTTGACAAACATATTCTATTCTAGGTGGTTCCTGGTACCTCAAAATATATTTTGATTATCTATGACAATTCAATACTAAGAATAACATGAAGAGAACATGTGATCTGTAAACTAACGGCAGGCTCTGCACATGTAAACAAACCCCCCTCCCCTGAAACTTCATAGTGCACCTTTAAGCAAGAGTGGAGGTGTTCATACAATCCTGTGTGCCCTTGTGGGTATATGCACATATAGAGTGTGTGTGCCTGCTCATATGTATCTATGCCTACACGCTCCGGTCTCTTGGTAGTATTGTGTGTTTGTGTTTGTGTGTGTTTGTGTTTGTGTTTGTGTTTTTGTGTGTGTGTGTGTGTGTGTGTGTGTGTGTGTGTGTGTGTGTGTGTGTGTGTGTGTGTGTGTGTGTGTGTGTGTGTGGCGTGCGTGTGTGTGTGTGTGTGTGTGTGTGTGTGTGTGTGTGTGTCAATGTATTAGCAGTTCAGCAGGTGCTCATGGCCACAGTCAGTGTGTGTATTTCACAGTTAACTATGCTGAGGACACTGGTATTGCCATGTACCACACGTGAAGGTCAGTGCACATAGAGCACACACATTTTAGTTTCCGATAGTTTCTAGACAGACAGACAGACAGACAGACAGACGGACAGACAGACAGACAGACAGATAAATAGATGGATATTGTGACGTTGGAAGCAAAGTGCCAACACAAATGTGCCACTCTTTTTTTGATCACACATCTGCGAGTAAAGAATGTAAAAAGACGTTTAGCTTTGTAAAGTACCAGCGTTCTCCTCCGTGTTTCGAGTCCTCCCACCTGCTTCACACTTGGCTCTCCAACACAATGCCTCTCCTGGCCTTCATGGTTGACGGGTTTGTCTCTCCGCACTGCTTTACAATTCACCCTCACCAACAAACAACAACACACACTTGTGCTTGGCAATCTTTTGTTTCAGGTTTGTTTACTTCTTGTGTTCCACCGTCGTTCATCTTGAATCCTTTCAGCAGCATGCAGGTGCAGCTCTGTCCTTCTGCACATACACACATCTACTGAGAAACTTGGAAGACGCAGAGAGACACCCCAATGAAGTCAAGCATAGCCTCCCTCCTGGCTCTATTGCCCTCTCCCTGGCCCAGACAATTCATGGCCATACTGCGACTAGCGTGCCACTGACGGACTGCTGGCACAAAATGGCTGACACCAAATCCCTCTCAAGGAGCAGATGCTTGTTTTCCTCTTGACATACTCTATGCCCCCCTCTGAGAGAGCAGGGCGGAGGAATGGAGGAAAAGCAGGGGATTTAGAGGAGGGTGTTAATCTGAAGCAGCAAGGAATGAGAAATGAAATATCCTCAAGTTGCTTTTTATACTTGTGCATATTTTTTTGCATTTAAAAAAAAAATCATGCCATGATTTTCAAAAATCTTGATTAAAAAAAATGTGATAACTGTCGGACTGTCGTGTAGGTTTTTGTTAAAGCCACTACAGTTCAGTATTATTGAAGTGGGGGTTGTAGTGCAGTGCAGCGTATCAGTCCGCAAATCAGCAGTAAAAAAAAAACATTAATTTAGCATATTTGAATTCTGCTACAGCGACGTCTCGCCCAAACTCCTTAAAAATGACTGTGCTGATCACCATCTCTATAAGTTAACACACTAACTATGCATTAGTACCTCATACAACCCCACTTAAAAAAATATTGGACTACCCCTTTAAGGCGGGGATTTAAAGAAAAGCCATCAACTTTCTAATACATTAGAGCTAAGGGAGCACAGGGCCGATGTCAGGGGATGAGTAGAAAAAGAGCCAGAGTGGAAAGTGAGCTCCTTCTCAGCTAAGGATGAACAGATGGTGAAAGAAGAGAAATGAAGAGATACGGAGAGATAAGACAGGATGAGAGAAGAGAGAAAGGGATGAGGGGATTTCAAGAAACAGTCGCCACATTGACATTGGACTCCAAACAGTCTTTCCCTGTGTTCCAATCCCTGTATACTTTCTGCTATTTAGTATGGTGGTAAAAAAAGGATGTCCCAGTTCTTGTGGTCAGATTTAGTATTATGCTTAAAAATACCCGGATGTCTACTACATACAGATTTTAAGTGTTGAAATCAGCATGCTATTTGGGCAATTCTGACCCACAATCAAGTGCGCACCAGATGTGACATCCAATCGACAGAGCCTCGGTATGAAAACAACCAGGAATGCGACGGATATATAAGCAAAAGGCAAGATCAAGACGCAATGTAATGATGAAATAAATAAGTAAAAGTATGTCCAAATTGTAGCATAAAGCATGCTAACTTAATTCTCTGTATGGTCAGATGTAGTATGTAGAATAGAAAAAGGCAGAGTATGTGTATGTGATTCGGAAGGCAGCATTTGTTTCTCTATGCAGCATCTGTGAATATTCTTGAGAAGTATGTGACCCAAAAAGAATGTATTTCTCTGCAGATGGATACGAAAAAAGAAATGATAGGTGTTGGTCAAAGAAAGATATGGAAAAGGGTTACTACTGGCTTTTGCTGTCTGAAAGGTATTGCTCGTGGTATTTTGTGAAAAATTCGGCAACAAGAAAATATATCAACAGTCACTCTGAATACATTTGGACATTTTGTACATTAAATAAAAAAGGTCATGATCTGTATTCACACAGCCATTCATTCATTTGTTCATTCGCCAGTGACTCTTTTCAAAAGGAATTCCAAAGAAACATTAAACTGGCCTTGATGTTTTCTATCTTGACGAAGCCTTCAAAGAAAGAGGAAGAAGTAATAACCATATTTATGTATTTTTGAATTAAAAAGATCGGGGTCACCCAAATTATTTAAGAATAATAACTTCTAACTTAGCTCTTGGTAGTATGTAGCTGTGGTTGTATTCCTTTTGAGCTATTCATCTCTGAACTGTTGCCGCTGTCTCAAAACAATGTCGATAACTGGAATTGCGTGTTTATTGCAGAATCAAATAAGACGTCAGAGTCTTCGGGGCCATTCAGGCTGTTCTGTGAGCCTGTACTTAGGCACTGTGGGGGTTTGTGCTAAATGATAGCATTAGCATTGAAACAAGCCCACGATTACAATTCTAATAGGCTGATGTTTATATGTTAAAATGGAACAATGTTCAGCAGCAGAGATTGTGGGAATTATCGCTAATTTTACAAGGATTTGGTCCCAAACAATTTCTTCCTATCACATAGGCTACCCTAAGTGTGAGTTGTTCCTCATTTACTTTGAGATAAAACACACGCACACGCGTGGCACACACACACCACAACACAACACACACACACACACACACACACACACACACACACACACACACACACACACACACACACACACACACACACACACACACACACACACACACACACACACACACACACACACACACACACACACTTTCTGCCATACATACTGTTGCAAGGTGAAATCTTTTCATTAAAGCAAACAAACAAGCAGAGAACACACGCACACTTAAGAGAGCACCGTAAACAGCAGTTCTTAGTCTATTCATTAATACGAACAAGAATTTAATTAGCGGCTATTGATAAGCTTCATCTGTCTTAAGGACATGTTTGTTTGTGGATATGCATTGTGTGTGTGTGTGTGTGTGTGTGTGTGTGTGTGTGTGTGTGTGTGTGTGTGTGTGTCTATGTATCTTAAGGACACGCTTGTTATGCCGTCATCATTATTCAGTGATCTTCTTGATTTGCCAAGCGTGAAGAGGAGACGCTCGCTCACACACACACACACACACACACACACACACACACACACACACACACACACACACACACACTGGCGCATTGTATAGATATGAACGCGGGGTTGTTGACGGATTAGATGGGAGGTTTTTAATCATATTAATTAAGCCTAATTGTTATTTGTTGAATATGTGGCATTTATGAAGTTCACGGGAACACAAGAGCAGATTGAGTACTAATTAAAAGCCCAAGAGCTGTCTTTGATTACAAGAAGCTGTTAAGAAGCGAGAGAGGTTGAAACTGATGAGATGTGAGGAGACTACCAGGTACAGTAATTGATCAAAACATTATCAAAACACAACTCCTGAACTAAACAAACTTGATCAACTGTCAAAACAGTGACCCGTGGACTCCATAGGTTGGAAACCACTGGGCTAGTTGACTGGACACACAGAATATATGAATTCAGTATTACACAACAATAAAAGTAAAGTAAAGACATAAGAGGCATACATATGCTCCGTTTAAGTTGTGTTTCACAGGCAAGGCAGTGTATAGAATTGGAAAGGAATGTTTTTTACTTCACAGGTAGATATATTGTGAGTATGAGCATGTGTGTGTGTGTGTGTGTGTGTGTGTGTGTGTGTGTGTGTGTGTGTGTGTGTGTGTGTGTGGGGTTAAAGGGAGTGTATGAAATAAGATAAATGTCTGACTCTCCTGTGGCTGGCAAGAGTCTTCCGACAACAGTAATTATGGACTCCTTTCTTTCTCCTGAAAATCATCCAGAAGCTTGCGCACACAAACACCCACACACACAAAAACAACAAACAAAACAACAACACACCACACAACACACACCACACACACACACACACAACCAACCAAACCGGCTTCTGCCAAAAGACAACACCCAGTACTCCCCTCCTAGATGCACCTGAGGAAAGAATAACTGTCACCACACACACACACACACACACACACACACACACAGCACCACACCACACACACACACACACACACACACACAACACACACACACACACACACACACACACACACACACACACACACACACACACCACGCACCTGAGTACACACACGCCACAAAAGCCACACACACGTCACCACCACACACACACACACACACACACACACACACACACAACACACACACACACACACACACACACACACACATCCTCTATGTCTCTTCTTAACATGTTCTCGCATTCTTTGATTTTGAACTGCACTGTGTATATTTGCAACAAAATACCTAATTGGGCTTTTAAAAGTTAATGAAGTCTTTATGGAATATGAAAATCCCCACTAGTTTAGACCTGTACAGGCAAGAACACTACTAACACTATAGTTTCACTTTGCAAATCTTTCAAAAATACATTTAAAAGTTGAACATTTTGGCAACCATCTATTGATGCTAAAACGATACATGCGGCACAACAGACTGAGCAAATATGGTTATTGCTGTCTTAAGATAACGGCTACAAGGTGTGAGTAAACACACATGACAGTTGGTGGTGTGTGTGTGTTCCGTGTGTGTGTGTGTGTGTGTGTGTGTGTGTGCTAGTTAATTGTCTCAAGGAGTAAGACAAGCCCTCGTACATTATTAATACAAACGCACACATGTTTAGCAGGTTGCCACCTTACCCATGTGGCACAAACCACACACACACACACACACACCACAAAACCACACACACACACACACACACACACACACTTAGCGCGTTTAACACCTTGTTAAAAACCTGCGGGGACCCTGAAGAAATCCCAGACAGATTGAAGACGGAACAACAGGAGGAGGAGGGAGGGGCCAAGCATGGAGTGGGAGGGACACACACCTGGTATTAGCTTTGCTCCAGACGGCCGGTCGGATGGAGAGATGGAAGAGGGAGGAGGAGAAGACAGAAGGAGATCCTAGGAGAGAAAGAGAGACATTTTTAAGGCATTAATAATGAATGGCAGATCCTCCTCAGGGAGCTTGTTCAGACATTAATAATGGATCAGACTCAGCTGGAAGAATTTACCTGAGGAAAGAGGGCCGACAAGAAAGTACTAGAAAAAGAATTTGGATTTGAATGATTTTACTGTCATTCTTGCTGTTATACAAAGTCATTAAACCAAACGGGAACTTCTACAGACTTCAGCTCAAATCCGAAAATGATATATATATTTTTTTATTGTATCCTGTTTTCATATCTGTGCCACATCATATGACCCTCTATTTCCTGGTAAACACCTGCTCACCCCCACAGGAAGAATGGGAAGTTTCCTCAAAACATATTGAATGACATTTAGGTCCTGGCTTTTTAGAAATCAGTAAGAAGACAGAACTAGTTGTAGGGTCATTGCAAACTTCCCAAAACAACCTGTAAATGTAAATAAGATTGGTTTGTCATTTCAAATGAGATGCTGGAGAATGATCATTGTTTTAAAAGGAGCTTTTTGACGAGAATTTGTTTTCAGGGGAATGTGGTAAAACTGCGACCATTAAAGGTGCAGTGTGTAATATGACATCATCAAGAAAGTTCTACAAAGTTCTAGAATGCAACACTCCCTGGGTAACCCCAACCCTTTCGAATAATAACAGAAGCTACAGTGGCCTTCAGATGGCGACAATCTAATTTTAACAATACTATGCACCAATATGAGATTTAACGAGACCCTTTCTAATGGAAAAGAAAATAATAAAACTTTTTTCAGCTATTATGCACTAAATTAAATTACTTTTAGATATTATAATGACTTTCTACAAAATCTGCTAGGAAATAAAACCCAAAATCTACACACTGCAGGTTTAAAAGGGAATGGTAAAAACTTTCCGATTCGAGTCAAATTACAGAAACACACAAAAACATTTGGTGGAAGAGCCCATAGGTTGAGAGTAAACGCGAGAGAGTGGTTGGATGCCAGATTGAGAATCAGAAATTCAACAATTTCTGCATGAGAGGAGTGACAAGGAGAGGGCGCAAGCTAAATATCACTTACAAAGGCCCTTGTGCAGTCACACAACACACACACACACAGATGCGTACACACACATTTGAGACAAAAATACAGATGCACTCACATATTTATTTCATACAGAGGTGGTACACACACTCAAACACACAGTTTGGTGTACTGCCAGTTCTTGATGAGACTGAGAGAAAGAGGGAGCATGCATGCACAACACACACACACACACACACACACACACACACACACACACACAACACACACAACACACACACACACACACACACACACACACACACACACAACACACACACACACACCACACACACACACACACACACACACACACACACACACACACACACACACACACACACACACTTTCCATTGCATTGTCCAAATACCTCTTTTCCTCCATGTCTGTTATATCCTCTCATCTTTTTTTCACACACTACTTGCTCTTTTCGTATCGATACACACTAACACAACACACACACACACACATGCACACACGCAAATGAGCAGCACACTTAAACTAAATGGGTGGCCTGATGGTGAATCACTGTCATTTAGCAACAAAGACCTCAGCTTGTTGTCCCTTCATCCCCCTCTCTCTCTCTTCATTTGATACACACACACACACACAACACACGTATTCCACATTCCCATTTCCTATCACACACGTGTACATGAGCGAATCACACACACACACACACACACACACACACACACACACACACACACACACACACACAACACCGTATGGGTGTATAATTACAGTGAGTGAAGCAGCACTAAGGAATAATTACAGAGGCCGGTTTGCTGTTGTTGTTGTTGTTTATTCCAACAAATAAAAAGCAGTACACAAACAAGATGGAGGGGTGAGCGGCGGGTCAGGCCCATCTCTGCAATGACGCTGTAATTTCGGCTGCCTCTCCCATATCTCTGGATGTGTTCTTTCTTTTACTCTTCTCTCCTCCCCTCTCTTCACTCCCTCCCCCTCTCTCTCTCTCTCTCTCTCTCTCTCTCTCCTCTGCCCTCTCTTCACTCTCTCACTCTGCCCTCTCTCTCTCTCTCTCTCTCCATCTCTCTACTCTCTCACTCTCTCTCCTCACACACTGTCTCTGATCTGCTCTGTACGGCCAACAGTATGTGGACACCTGAATATGGCAGCCACGTTTATTGTATGGCATCTCATTACTAAATACTATGGACATTCATTTCCTGCTAAGATCAAAGCAATTTCCAAAACATTTTTAAAACCTGTCTGCAGGGATTTTGCCTCCATTCATCCACAAGAGCATAATGTAGGTGTGGGGTCCACTTTACTTTTGGTCATATATACTGTATGTTTTTATATGCTGCCTCTCACTTACTTTGCTATTATTTTTCCACAAGTCCAACAAGTCTTTACCCGCCGTAACTATTTTCTCAGATGATGCACAACACACACACAAACAGACACACACGACACACACACACTAACAAAACACACTGACAAACACACACAGCGCCCAGGCAGTCACCTGTGCTGAAGGTAAATGGAGTGTGAGGTGTTTTACTGGAGCAGTGATTGCGGGGTACGGGCTCAGGAGGAACTAAGTGTCTGGTTTGTTTATGTGCTATCAGACAGCAGGTGGCAGAGTCAGCACACCGCCCCCTGACCTGTAGCAGGGAGACAGGGCCGGACTGAGGGACAGGCAGGGGGGGGGGGGGGGGATACTAGCAAAACTTGAGGAAAGACACAGCAAACAAAACATGTTTTTTTCAAGCACTGGTCAATTTTTTAGAACGATTTTTGTCTATTTTGCTTCCGTAACATGTCTTCTTTCAGTAAGATAATCAAAAATCCAAAATGTACATTAGGTTTTTACTTGACTGTTTGCGTAATGCAATTTATTTGTGAAGGTAGTCCTCTGGCAATGTTTCATGGTATAGTACAATTTATATACAGTCAAATATATAATAACAGAAGCGATTGTAATATGATATCACAGGCTGATGTTTATAGGGTTGTATTAAGGAGTGTAATGCTGTCAGTGATGAGTGTCTGTGCCACACTTTTCCATCGGTATCTGGCAAATACTACTGTGTGTGTGTGTGTGTGTGTGTGTTGTGGTGTGTGTGTGTGTGTGTGTGTGTGTGTGTGTGTGTGTGTGTGTGTGTGTGTGTGTGTGTGTGTGAAGCAGTAGGGGAGGTGCGAGGTTGTGAGGGTGAGGGTTACCCCACTGTGTCAGGGAGAAAGAGGAAAAAGAGGGGAAGAGCTCTCTTGCATGTAAAAAAAACGGAGATTAAAAAGTGGAGGATAAACGACAGAACGGCTTTGTACTGTTGAAGGGCTGGATGCAGAGAACTCTCTTACTGGGAGATCACAGCTGGCCACTGGTCTCTGGCTTTTCATTTGTTTGCATTCACACAATTAATATATTTCTGACTCATTCTTTGTTTTCCTGACTTGTATAAGCATATACATATACACACATTTTCAACACTTTCTTCCTTTATACATCCATCTATACACCACGTCAAATTATGTCAGCGTCTCCAACATCGACTTTGCTGTAACAGGTAAAGAAAAAATCATAGGATATTCTGCAAGTTATTTGAAATGTTTGCTTTTTGTGAATGGCCCCTTAAAGTTAGTTTAAATCCCCCAAAAAATCGTATTAATGATCAAAAGCTTTAGTACACTGGTTATGGGGAAATTGGACAATATATCCATGGAGATATTTCTACCCTCTTTTACAGAGAAATGGGAATGGCATTCAGTAAATGGTCCAGACTTTTTTTCTTTTAAGCCAAAACATCTCAAGGAAAGGGTTCATTTTGAGGTCTGAGTGAAAAACAGAACTGTTGTAAAGGCCACTTGATAACATTGGTTTAAGAGGAATTCTTCCACACAGATAGCAGACCTCCGCGAAGGAAGAAAAACTTGTGGCTGGCTTTCATCACAATTCACTCTCCACTATTCCACCGTATATAAAAACACTGACACACGACAAAATAATTGCAGTGCTGTCAGCTATGCCATTGATAAGTAATTCAAAGCTATAATACTATTACAGAAATAATAATCTAGAATGTAACCAAATATAAAAATGTGAGAACAGTTTCACATTGAAACATGAAATATGTATTTTTATAATTATCATTCTTCACGGTAAAAACAAAAATGTTCAAAATTTAAAAAAAATAATGTGATGATGTTGGCAATTATGCGATGGTTAGAGTCACGATCTTAAATGCATTCCTTCTAGACATGTTTACTTCAGCTACAGTGAGCTTTTCCGTTTAATCAGCCTGTTACTTTAGCTCGTGTGTGTGTGTGTGTGTGTGTGTGTGTGTGTGTGTGTGTGTGTGTGTGTGTGTGTGTGTGTACGTGTGTGTGTATCTGTGTTTAATACCCTAACAACCTTATTACTTGCCATGTTTTACCTTATACTTCTTCGTGGGTTAAATGGGAGCGCGGCTCGGCTTGAGAGCCCCAGGCGTTTCCTTACGTGCTCAGTTAAAGGGGCGGGAGGTAAAACTCTGTAATTCGATTTCAATTAAAGAGGGAGAAGAAGAGGGAGCTTTAATTGATTGCCGTTATAGCCTGAGCTGTGTGTGTCGTGTGTGTGTGTGTGTGTGTGTGTGTGTGTGTGTGTGTGTGTGTGTGTGTGTGTGTGTGTGTGTGTGTGTGTGTGTGTGTGTGTGTGTGTGTGTGTGTGTGTGTGTGTGTGTGTGTGTGTGTGTGTGTGTGTGTTGACTATAGACAGAGACACACGCACACACGCACACACACACACACACACACCCACATAGATGTCCTACTTTCTCCTTGCTTGATTATACCCCTGTCTATGTTGTGGGTGGAGGTCAATGCTTAAAAAGCCCTTTTCAGTCCGTTTCCGGCTGCCATTCATTGCATTTTAATTAGTACACCAAATGACAAATCGTTTAAATATGCATTATTATTTGTGTTTGTGTCAATATATTTAAAGCCTGCAATTGACTTTGTGTCACTGCATTATGAAAAGCCATGTCTAATAAAACAAGGCACATCAGATTAAAGATATGCAACAAAGGTTAATTCATTTTTATCTTTTGTGATTTTCCTTCAATAAAATTAAACGAGTGGACAAACTCAATCAAACTGTTTGTTTCAAGCTGTCCAGAGCTTATCCCAACGTGCCAAAGGCTATCATTATAATACCAAAGCAAATATGGCAACAGCATTACACTGAGCATAGTTTGATCCCTAAAGTGATGGCTACTCAAAAAACATCCCGAAAGTCTGCCCTGCCGCCATGTCTGCCTGTCACACTGTGTGCACAACGACACGGGTCAATGAGTAGAAAAAAAAAATGGCTTTTACTAAATTTGTTTTTTGCTCTTTTGATCCTTTGTTTGTTTGTTTTGAATTATTTGTGTTTGGATTTTTATGCTGCATCTCCTCGTCCCTTGTTGGGTGTTTTTTTTTTTTTTGTATTTTTTTTGGCTCGGCTACAAGGCGTTAATGAAAGCATTTCCAGCAAACATGTTGGTTTTTTGTTTCCATGGGGATCCAGAAGGCCTGACAATGTCACAGAGGCTTCGGCCAACAGACTGGTGGAAGAAAAAAAAAACACTGCTGCCTTTTTCTCTGTTGTTCACATTGTGTCCCTTTCTGTTTCTCCTTTACGCTTTGTCTCTGCATCTTCTTCTGCACTTCTCAATCTCTCTCTTTACATCCCTCTATCTCTCACCACTCTTTTCTCTTGCAATGGCATGCTGCTGGTGTAATTTATACACCAAACCTCTTTTACTTTCTGTTTTCTGACCCATCCCTATTCTGTCCCCTGCCTTTCTTCCCTTTGTTGTCTTCTATGTGTGAAGAGTTGTGATAAATAAAGACAAACACAGCGGTATGTGCGTGTTTTGTGTGTGTGCGTGCGTGCGTGTGTGTGTGTGTGTATGTGCTTGCATTTTAGAGACGTACGCCAGCTCTCTGATAGCATTGTTAGCCTCTCCACCTCTCCTCACTCCACTGCACACACCCAGCTACAGGCTTTCTTCCCCCCCTCTCCGTGTGTCCAGGGCCCGGGGCCAGGAAGGTGGCTTCGGGGCCAAGTCAGGCCAGGATGGAGGCTTCATTGTGGGGATACAAGGGGGGGCGATGGGGGCAGGGATCCAGGCCAAAGCCCCCAGACCCAAGACCCCTGATCGGGCTTGCCAGTCGGCCCCACTAAAGGGCCTTCGTGGCTGGGCACAACATCAGGGCAAGAGGGGAGGCTGAGGCTGGAGGTCTCAGCAGCGCTAATGGCAGTGGCTAGATTAAGACCTCTTAAAAATCAGCACAATGGAGGAGGTCTACAGCGGAGCTCCACGCATCACACACACACACACACACACACACACACACCACACACACACACACACACACACACACACACACACACACACAGAGCTTCTATTCAGCTCCGTCCATGTCGTCCATCAGAGGCAGAGAAGCATGAATAAATACATGAGCAGTGTAGAGCTCCATAGGACTGATAAAGAGAAAGAAAAACACATGAATTACAGGAACTGAAAGACAGAATGGAAAATTGAAAAAAAAAATGGAACAGATGAATAATTTTGATGGTTTTTACACTTCAGTAATTGTGATGGAAGAAAAAAAAGAGAAAGGGGAAAGGAGGAGATGAATTATGAACATCCTCCAAGTCCCTGAGCTCAGCAAATGGAATAATTAGAGAAAAGTTAAAGAGCAGAGTTTTTAAATAAATGGCAAAATTATGTTTAGAGGCCGATGAGTTCTTATGCTCCTATGACATCAGGTTCACTTAAAGTTGCTACAAGGAACTTTTAGATATTTCTGAAATAGTCTCGTTTTCCCTCTGATGATCATAATCACATGTAAGGCAAATAAGCCCATCAGTGCAAAGAATACTATTTTTACAGTTTTGCTTAATGCCTTTTTCATGGGTATGCTCTCCCAGTAACTATAGCTGGCATAGTAAAAACACTTGATTAATTTAAAAGACAGACTGCAGTTACTAATAATACAACTAATACGATCCCAACACGTTTGCTATTGCTAACACATCTGTTATTATTTCTACAACATCTCTTTCCTAACACTTACCCTGCACTAATAAAATGACCAATACAACCACTTCCTTAGCTAGTACTATGGAGTAAATGTAGAGGATCAGTTGCTCAAATCCCAGAATGCAATTGCAGATCAACGCACACAATCCTTGAAAACTGTTGTGGACACAGTGTGGTCTGTTCATTTTTTCTGAATACTGGTTACACTTTCAGGAAAGCAATGTTACAGCTAAATCAATATAAAAACGTTTTCTTTAATAATCTTAGCGTTGAAAAGACAAATGCAAATGTAATTCACAACTAAGAGATTATATTGAAAAAAATATATAATTACCTTATAACATTTTAAACTCAATATTTGATCAAAAGAAGTGACATCATCTTACTGAAACTCTTGCCAGTTGTTACATTACCATCAGACACATCAATGCCCTTACCTAATTCATTCACACAATATGCAGCAATTTTCTCTATCTTCCTGCACACTAGTCCTACGCAATTTGAGAGTGGCAGCAGGAGAAAGCAAAGCTGAGAAGAGCCAGCGAGGAGAGAGAAGATGATGGGTATCAAAGTTCACAAAGTATAAATAACCACATGGACATGTGTGTGGCTTTATTGAGCACTGTTTCATTTTGCCTTGTGTCGGCTAATGTCCATGTTTTTGGGCACAGAGGCGAGTAGAGGAGCCTAGACACCTGGTAATGTCTGAAATAAGACCTTTTTACCACCTCTTACCTCTTCACCTATACTATACGGTACTTCGGTAGTCAAAGCAGTGTAGTGGGATGTGTGCGTACGTGAGTGCGTGCTTCTGTGTGTGCATGCATGTGGGTGTGTGCTTGTGTGTGTGTGTGTGTGTGTGTGTGTGTGTGTGTGTGTGTGCGGTCACAGCTCTCAGAAAGGACCCTGGGACCCTCCTCGACAGTGAGGGCTTTTAGCTCTTCTTCACTAATGTCCTGAATAATGCCATCTTGATGGAGAGAGTAGATGATGAAAAAGAGCAAGAGGAGAAAGTGAGAAAAGGGGAGAGAGAGACAGAATGGAGGGATAGAGAAACCCCTGGATCCATCTGTCTGTAGCTCTACACCGTTCCGGTCATTACTCCCTCTCTCCTCCTTTCTGTTTTCATTATTCCCTTTTTGTCTCTTTTTCTCAGCATGATGATGATCCACAGAGATTTGACTTGCTCCTGCAAAAAGACACATCCCAGTGTGTGTGTGTGTGTGTGTGTGTGTGTTGTGTGTGTGGTTTGTGTGTGTGGTGTGTGTGTGTGTGTGTGTGTTGTGTGTGTGGTGTGTGTGTTGTGTGTGTGTGTGGTTTGTGTGGTGTTGCGTTGTGTCTGCGTGTGTATGTACATGTCTGCCCAAACATAAGGTGTTCTCATGTGACACGCCAACTTTTAGCAAAGTAAACTCCTGCTGACCAGTTCCTGCAAGAAGCAACATCACTAATGGCTCAAGGTTGTCAAGTTTTAACAATGATAGCCAACATAATTTTCCGTCAGTTTAATTTTTACATTTCTTTGTGAGTTACGTGTTTCGCTCCATAATTATTTTTGCATAATCAGCATATCTCCTTCATGATTACTGGTGAACGTTTCTGTGAATGCAGCTGTGAACAATATTCAGTGTTAATACACAGCCTAGGCTCTGATGGCGTCGTAGCTACGGTGACCCCAAGAGAAAACTGGTACCTTTTTTATCCAATAATAAATCTACAAATCTTGTCTCAAATGTCGGACCAAATCACTTGTTGTCGCGTTAGAATGCTTTACTGCTGACTTTAAACTGCACGGAAAAAAAAGAATATATTATTTATTATATTATTTTATATTGATTCAAACTGCTCCTAAAAAGTGGTTTGGGGTCAGATATCCTCTGGTACAACCAATGCTTAAAAACTACACTAATGTGTTAATTACTCTATCAATTTCAATCATACACTTCAATACATATTATTAGTGAATCTTTAAAAAAATGTCACACTTAAGAAGGAAAAAGTACATTAGAATATTGCTCTCAATTTCAACACTATCCCAGGTGTTATTTGCATCATTTCCCTTTTCTCTCTATGGGTCAGAGAGTGTCAGCTAAACGTGACAATATTGTCAGTTTGGCTCTTATCTTTGTGATACATTCTGGAATATAAGCAGCATGTTTTGTGAATCAAACCCCATCACTGTTGGTATTTTGTTGTGACTCTGGGATGTCGGATGTTCAGCTGCACTGAGCCAACTGAAGAGACAGTTCAGGGTGACTGGCCATGACCCAAACACACACAAACACACACTTTCTGTTTCTCACCGCAGTTTCAACCTTCTTGTCTCTGTTTCAAAAATGCTACGCCCTGGGTGTGTGTGTTGTGGTGTGTGTGTGTGTGTGTGTGTGTTGTCGCGCCGCTGTGACTCTCTCTCATTCATTGAATAACACACTCTCTCTCTCTCTCTCTCTCTTACTCACACACGCACACGCATTAGTGGGGGTCATTGCCACATCAGGCATGTAAACACAGGGAGGTCAATGAGTTAAACATTAATACAATTATTATCTACTCATGACTGTGGAACTAACTGCTCCAGAGATGTTCACATGTCCACTATAGTTTCAAGCAAAGAGAAGGCGCCTATTTATGAGAATTATTGTTTAAACTTTTGTCTTTTCTTTTAATGCTGCATTGGTCATTAAGTGGCTGTTTAGCTAGATCACCTCTTTTGAAAACAGGTAATTCTTTTATTTACTTATATTGTGTCTGATGTTTTAAATCTGGTAACTGCCTCTTACTGCCTTTGCCTTTTTTCTGTAAATTGAAATTATTTGCTTTTTCCTTCCTGCCATTTTCTCTGGAGAAAAACTGTCTCATCAAAACAAAATTGAATATGGCCTCCACCTCTTTAGATGAGATGATTCTTCCTGACACCCATATGAAGGCAACCCCCCCCTCCCTCTCTCCTCTCCCCTCTCCCTCTCTCTCTCTCTCTCTCTCCTCTCTCTCTCCTCTCTCTCTCTCTCTCTCTCTCTCTCTCTCTCTCTCTCTCTCTCTCTCTCTCTCTCTCTCTCTCTCTCTCTCTCTCTCTCTCTCTGGGCTCAAAAAAGAGAGAAACTGGATATATATATTTTTAAAATAATTGTTCCCCCCCAAAGCTGAAGAGCAATTCTCATTTAATATAGACGTTGGACTTTAATTGTCATTTTCTCCTATACAGATATTAACTGTAGCCTATATAGTTTACAAACTACAAGATGGCATCACCCAGGGCGCCGCTCGCTCAAATAGGTCACAGCTTTTTAAGCGCATGTTGTTAAGAGAAGATTAAATAAAAAAAAAGTTTGTGTGTTGCATTGTAAAGTTGAAGTTGCCATGTCTGTGCCTAAATAATTGGCAAAGGGATGATTAGAAACGCGGGGCCTTTTCTCGTCTGCATGCGAGGACAACCTGTGTGGCACGGAGCACACAGCTTTCTCCTCGGGGGAAAATATTTATCCGACATTTCAGGGCTTTTCCACCGAATTTAACCGCACGACAAAAGCTGCTGTGCACTCGAAATGATTGTATAACATCCTGTAAAATGCTGATTATTCCCGTGCGTAATTAAGTTAAGAGGAGAGAGATGCTGCTGGATAAGTGGCACTGAGATGCACCGCTCTGATACTGTAGGCTACTCGTGTTGTCAGAGAGAGGGTCCGCTGATATCTAAATGAATAACAATGGAGGAATTATGTCTCCGTTTGGAATGACCTCGTTTGAATCAGGAGGGACACAATGCGTCGAGAAAAATTGCTTCATCCCAATAATAGATGAATAGGAAAGATGTGCTTTTATTGATCGTATAGAAAATTGTGTTTGTCATAAGGTGGCCCACAGAGACACGACGCGCACTGCATGACATTCCTACGCACAATTATACTCCCGAAAAACTACACTTTTACTTTATTCTAATAATTCTGCAATATCATTTGGACTAAAAGAGGTTAGAAAAAATAAAACAAAAATGTTGGGATCGTGTAGTTGTACTTTTCTTACAAATTTAATTTTTATTGATTTTTTTTTATCTCTATAGTTTGTTTCTTCTGCCTCAAACTCACAGAAACACATTAATATGCTTATATGTTTTTTTTTCCATCAAAACAATGCATTTTCCAAATGGCAGAATTAGTTTGAATGTCCCTTCGTGTATTGATTATTATTATAAACTTTCCTGTCCTTTTTGCTTTATATATTTTTTCCTCTGTGTGTCTGTGTAAGTGATTTTGTGTCACTCCTGTCGAGCGCTTCTGGATTAGCACCTGTTAAATCTGTAAAAAATTGTCTTCTATCGACCTGCGCACTCAGACTGGAGAGCGGTGGATGCATCGGAACGTGCGTGTTAAACTCAGCATAACAATGCGACAAAAAAACACCCAATTTCACATCTTTGCAAGATTCATTTAAAATCAGCCAAACCGTTCTTAATAAAACTGTGACAAGAAAGTTGATATGTTATGCAAACATCAAGATTTGGTGAAGGGATCTTGCTGGTCTCAAAGTTTCTTCGAAGGCCTCGTCTTTTAAATTCGCTGTTGAAGTGTTCGTGAGCTAAACACTGACTCCCGGTCAGCTCCAGGAGTTGCCCCGACCTCTGATCTCCCAAGAGAAGGGGAGTTTCCCCCGCCACAAGCTCAGTCACTACCGTATTATTCTGCATTTTGGGAAACTTTATTTAATCGACAAGGAGATATACGCCCCGCAACGTTGTTTCCAATTACGCACACGGATTTACAGCTCCATAAAAAGGCATATATGTTCCTGACTTACAAAGGGTATCAGTGAAGACCAACGCAAAGAAACAGATAAAGGTAAAGTATTTGTTTATTAAAAAATGGCATCACTGAGATCATGGCATTCAGTGCACCTACATACATAATCATATTGTTTAAAAAAAAAAAAGCAAAAGCACACAAACAAACCAACTCTCCGAAAGTGGCTCTTCAATCACTACTGACATGTTAAGTTATTTTTATTGAATTACACACGTCAAGAGCTTGTTAAAATTACTACTTCGATCTTTGAAACTAAATTATTGCATTACAATATGTGGCGTGACCTCCTATTTGGTCATCAATTCAAAAAGCAAAAAAGTAAGAAAATGGAGAGAAAATTCATGCTTAAACACATACAACGGGGCAACTGATGCCCTTAAAAAATCCGATGTAGGTTTAACATAATTTAACTATTAATTACTTCTATATTTTCTTTCTTTTTTGTGGAGCTTCTCCGCAAATGAGAAAGGTTGGTGAATGAACCTGACAGTCAGACTCGGCATCCCCCTCCCTCCTCTGGCAGGCAGCGCGCAGTGTTCGGGGCGCTCCTTATAAATAAAATCCACCGTCCAGCAGCTCCCGTTCCTTATTGGTCGGACGGGCCGGTGACGCAGCGTCTTCACGTATCCTTCATGTGCGTCTCCTCTCGTTTCTTCTGGTTGAGAGTCTTTGGTCGACGAGCCGAGAGAGTGGCGCACGGACCGGGGGCGCTCGACACTAAACACTACCCATCCCGGGAGGAGAGCGGCGCACAAGAGCAGACTCTCTCTTTCTCTCTCTCTCTTTTCCTCTCTCTCTCTCCCACACACACTTTCTCTCTCGCTCCCCCCCGCACGCGCGCACACACACACACACACGCGTACGCTCACGCCCGCACGCTCTGCATACGTCTCCACTTTGCCGTAGTAAATTACGGCATTGATCTTAACGGCTAGTACGGATCTCTTGTGTTCGCCCTTTCTTCGACGGAGCGACTTGGAGAAAACGCTCAACAGACAAGTAAGTTCAAACACGGATCATTTATAACCGATATTATTTGTATTATCACTGGTTGGCCTATGTTGTAGCCTATGTGTGTATGAGTGTGTGTATGAGTGTGGTGTGTGCGTGTGACTTCGTGTTCGTTGTAACTTTCAGCTTCCACTGTTAGTTCATGGAGACGGTCCATCCTCGTCACACATCGAGGATTCAGATGGATTTTTACTAAACTATTTCTGCTCATATATATTGACTTTTTTCGCGGTAGTCTCGCACTCTCACACTTTTTACCGGCGAGGCTGCATGAACATAAGTTACATCTCCTATTGAAGTCTATTTTGAAATTAAAGTGAGGTGTTGTTCACTGTTCCCTGCCGTGGGTTTACTTCCATGGCCAGTTTGTGGCTATGGCACAGTCCAGCTTGCATGGATTTACGCACCTGCCGTTTGCTTTTGGATTTCGTGGTAGCTTTTTTTATTTAATCGGTTGATGATTAACAAGTCATTCAATATAGCAATGAATTTCAAATTCCTTAAAATTACATTAATAAATCAAATCAAATCAAACTCTGGCTGAGATACAAGTTAACTAATCCTACTTCCACACCACATACATTCTTTTTAATTTTATTTATTTTGATCTTGTATAGTCACTAAAGTAGCCTTCAGCCTCGTTTCCAGAAGGCTTTTTCAATAGCGCTCAAACAAGAGAAAACTTAGAAAGTGTTCAGAAAAGAAAGCGTGGGTGTATCACTCCATTTGCTCAGCCTTTAAAGACAACTTTATAGTAAAAGAATAAACGGCAGGGTATTGTGGTGTTCATGCAACATTACAATTATGGATGTCGAATATGAACATTCTCGCCGTGCGTAAAAGTACAGCGGCTCTGGACAGCGGTGCTCTCCGCTCAGAGCGCACACAGTCCGTCAGACACAGAGAGAGAAGTAATGATCCACTTCACAGTAACGCTTTCAATAATACCCACGCTATATACTTCCTCTTAGAGACGCAGAAAGACCAAGAGTATAGTGCTTATTCTAGCCTCTATCTATAACCAAAAGTTAGAATTCAGAAAAAAATACTTAATGATCCTTGTTTGGGATTTTAAGCCAACGCTATTGACATAAGGGTAAAACGTCCATCTTTTAAACTACACATCATTCTTTCAACAAGGACAACTGAATGTACCATGAGCCATGCAGGTTCACATTGCACCTATAAATGGAAATATGTCATTTACAATTGCACATCAGTTACTTCCCATTTCAGTTCTCGATTGCAGAGCAAGTTATTCCTGCTCTACAAATGTATATTAAAAACACACGTTTCAGTTTTGATACAGAAACCTCACACACACTCTCACATCTGCTTTCACCTTTAACAGACACCTATGGACATCAATGCAAAAGGGTTTTTAAAATGATTGCCTATTTAAAACACCTATCACAACAGTCAGGGTGTAACTTTGCTTTTTGTAAGAATATGACAAAGCCATATTCCTCCTCTGTTGTCTAGTGTTTTACTAAAGCACACAGGAAACGTTTAGTGTTTTCACACTGGTGAAGCGCCTTCAATTTGAGCTCAAATGTCAAAATAACAGACTTTTCCAGCTCTTTGGACCCCCTAATCTAAACTGTTCGCCTCCTTCGCTCTCGCCCTCTGAGTGTGTGTGAGTGTGAGTGTGTGTGTGTCTGTGTGTGTGTGTGTGTGTGTGTGTGTGTGTGTGTGTGTGTGTAACCCATAATGCAAACAGAGAGCAATGTGTGTATGCTTGTACTGTGTGTTTGTGTGTGTGTATCTGGGTCACTGCTGGGCACTGTGCTGAAGTGCCGAGTGTGTTTCCAAACACCTCCAACACTGAAACTCAGAGTCCCATTAAAGCTCACCCATCTCCCTTCATTAGAAACAGTTCCATTTGGTAATAGCCCTGATGCACGGACTCAACAGTGTCTGCTTTTTTTCGGCTGTTGTTGGCTATGGCAAAAGCACCTCAATTGTGTCGCTGATTTAGTCTGTATGTGTGTTTGAGCACATCTCTGTCTATCTTTTTAAAATCTGACTTACTTCGGTGCTACAGTTAGTGATATAACACTGGAAATAAAACTGCTCAACTCCTATGAACACCGGTAAAGGCTCTCCTAAAAAACTGTAGTAGGAAGCAGCTTTAAATTTGGAAATATTTACATAGACTTGACCCTGGAATGACTTGCAAAATAGATGCAAACATGTTCCATGGAAAACGCTGCCTGTCTGTGTGCATGTGAGTGAAGGCAGGTGTTCAATTCTAACATCGGTTTAAAATGACCAATGCTTATTTTTGGTGACATTTTAATTTTTTTATTCTATTTGCCCATCTTTATTTTACTACTTCATTAATGTCTAAAGGAATATTGACAAGTTTAAAATCACCCATACTGTGAATTCAGTTTCTATTCAATATTTCCCACCTCTACCATCATTTTGGATTTTTCCAGAGTATCGATAGAAACTTAACCTTTATGCAGTGCTTTACGCCGTGTCCCTCTCCGCTCTTGCCGTACAATAGAATGTAAATGGTAAATGGACTTGACTTATATAGCGCTTTTTAGCCGATTTACTTAGCCCCAAAGCGCTTTACATTTCTTTACACATTCACCCATTCATACACACACTCATACACCGATGGCATAGATGAGATATATTCACTCAAAATGAAACCTATAGCTTTGAATATGCGGAATATGTGGAGAACTTGTATAATCATAAAGTGGCAGCAGTAACAGGAATTAAAATGTTCCTCTCTTTTCTTAAAAATCTAAAGATAAGTGCCTATTTCTTTCAAATCAAGATGTACAAAATAGCAAACCAACACACACACACACACACACAAAGAAGAGAGAGAGAGAGAGAGAGAGAGAGAGAGAGAGAGAGAGAGAAAGAGTGGAATTCCTCAGACAATAAGTGAGCCTGTGGATATCTTCACAGCTCCTCACAAGATGCAGAATTCAAGGTTAGCCCCGAGGGGACGTGGAGGAAATGGGAAATTTATTTTGGTTATTACACGCAGGTGTTAGTTCTCTGTGGTGAATATCTCCTTGAACTATTTTAAGGAGTGTGTGTGTGTATTCTCTTAGCACAGTGCCTCCCCTTGGCATTTGGGCAAGAAATGTACTTTGAGTAATTGTTTGAATCTGCCTCATCGATTAAAGCGGCTGCTGCATTTTTTTCTGTCAGACATATTGGTTTTGAGTTGTTTGAAATGTTTCTGATGGTTCACAAGATGGGAGTTTTTATATCTGTAAATTATTGTTTACCCTGTCTGATAGTATATTTGTTTGGGAAGGGGGGAAAAACGCATTAGCCTACCTTTTGTGACCTATCTCTCCAGTCTTTTAAAAAATATAATTAAATAAGAATTCTGACTATTTTATCAAAAGCAATGTTCAATTTTAGCAAAACCATATCTCACTATTCAACATCATTCTCTCCAACTTGTCTTTCTGTACAGATCAGTCATGATTACAGCTACCATTTTTAACAATAAGGCTTCTCTCTGACCTGTTCATATACTAAAGATAGATTTTTTTGCAGTGAACGCATTGATATAGATATTAAAATTGAAACTGACACTTTCCAGCTGATATTGTATCCTACCAATTGTGTCCATTTGTGTTTGTCATTGAGCAGGAGAAGCCCCTGATTGTGCGGTGTGTCTGTGAGGACCCCCCCGGCCATGTCCCTTTAGGCTGCCCTGCGTGATGCCTGATCATGACAGCGCCGCCCTCCTAACCGCACAGACCAAGCGCCGACGTGTGGACATCGGGGTGAAACGGACCGTGGGTAGCACCTTGTTCGGCCGCGCCAGAGACAGCCTTCTAGACAGCATGAACCAATCACACGGAATGGAGCAGGACGGAGACTGTTCATTGGTGGGCCACGGCCATGGCCACATGCCTAGCAACGGCGACGGGGAAAAGTCCAACGTTCTGAGGAAGCTCCTGAAGAGGGCCAACTCGTATGAAGATGCCATGATGCCTTTCCCCGGCGCCACCATCATCTCCCAGCTGCTCAAGAGCAACATGGGCAAGAATGGAGGGAGCGACTCAGGCTTCCAGGTATACGCACACAGACAGGTATAGCTGGGAAACGTCGGCTCAATTATTATTATTTCAGTCAATCTATTGTATTTATTTAGCCTAATGGTCTCGTTTGGTATCAGATGTGATTTGTGATCACCAGAGGAAAAATTAGACGGTTTCAGTAATATTTTAAAAAGTTCCTTGTAGCTACTTTAATCAATCGATACATGTCTATTAGTCATCACACATGAATTCTCCGTTTCAACCTTGCCTTTCCAAAGCAACCAAACAACACAAGCCACTAAGTACTTTTCAATCCTCATCCATAAAATCCCTAATTTATGTATTCACTGTGTTTCTAATCAGTCCTCTTGTTGTCCCTTCACAGGGCAGTGGAGCTCTGTCCAGCGGAGGCTCTGAGATCCAGGCAGAGGACGCGTGCAGTAACTCGTCTCACGACCGGGACAGTCCGTCTGACTGCCTGTCTCCTGGGCCTGCTCTCCCACCCCCACCCTCCTCCTCCTCCTTTAGGGGTCCCTTGCCCCCTCTCTCCTCCTCCTTTAGGGGTCCCCTGCCCCCCTCCTCTCAGCCCCTGGCCCTCAACACACACACAGTAACACACACACACGCTCTCTCCTCCTTCGACCTGGACCGGCTGTCTGACGAGCACCTGCGGGCCAAGCGAGCCCGAGTGGAGAACATCATCCGAGGCATGAGTCACTCTCCGCTGGTCCGGCCCAACAACAACACCGCCGGCCCCGACGACCAGCACGGCCACCAGGACAACGGTAACCACAACAACAACCGGCAGAGCGAGAACCGTAGCGACCACAGCAGCAGCAGCGGTAACGAGCAGCGGGGAGACCGTAGCCATGGCGGCGGCGGGCCCTCCTCCCTGCTCAGCTCGCCGGGCGGACGGGCCGGAGAGGTTTACCGGAGAACAAGAGGAAGCAGCGTCTGCCCCAACAGCAGCACACCTTCACCCAGCTGCTCTGTTCCAGGCAGGAGCACCGGCAGGAGGAGAGGAGGCAGCTCAAACTGCAACTAGAGGACATGCAGGTTGGTAACACATGGGTATCAATGGTGGGCTCAGCCATTCTGGAGAATGCTTTGTTCTAGGACCATTGGGTTCCATTTACTCAAAGGAATACTGTGCTATGTTATCTCTCCTCTAATATGTTAATACATATTTAACACTCTCTATCCTTTGTGCAGAAACAGCTGCGCCAACTCCAGGAGAAGTTCTACCAGATCTACGACTCAGAGACGGAGGAAGAGGAGGAGAATGGAGAGAGCAGAGAGGCGGAGCGCGGGAGAGAGAGAGAGGAGGACGGGAACCTGTCAGAGGACAGCATCCGCTCTGACGGCCTGGAGGAGAGGCACCGGGACAGGGGCGCCATCGCCATGACGAGCTGGCCCAGCTGGACCCCGGCCTGTTCCTGGACCGGGCCAGAGCCCTGCTCCGGGAGCAGATAGACAGAGAGATGGAGGAGGAGGAGGAGAAGAGCACAGAGAGGGGGATGAAGAGGAGAGGAGGAGGGAGGCAGCTAGCAGAGACGCTCAAGCAGGAGCTCAACTGTGCCGTGTCGCAGGTGGTGGACACCGTCGTCAAGGGATTCTCCTCCTCGCCCAAACAGGCCGTCACTCACCACCACGGCTGCCCCAGCAGCAGCACCCCGGCTGCCCCCTCCTCTTCCTCTAACTCCTCCTCTTCCTGTCCTCCTGGGTTCGGCCCGCTGCCCTCCATCACACCAGACTCACGCTTTGCCCTGGCTGCCCTGGGGCTGAATGGTGACGGGAGCCCCGCCCCTAACTACCACTCCTCCAATCAGAGGCTGCACTGCTTTGGTGACGTCATCGTCCCCAGCCCGATGGACTCGTTCGGGGCTCTGAGCGGCAGACTGAGTGGAGTGCCCACGCCCCACGACCAGACGGAGGCGCTGCCGCTGGTGGTGCGCAAGAGCGGAGGTGGAGGTGGAGGAGAGAACAGTAACCCAGCCCTCCCTCCCCCTCCTCACCACCCCTCCCTGCACCCTTCTCCCCTCACGGCCTCACTGGGGTTCAGCCCTCCATCTTTCCGCCACCCGTTCCCTATGCCCATGATGGGTTACCCCTTCCAGAGCCCCCTGGGCTCACATGGCGGCGGACACGGCTACCCTCCAGGGCCCAAGGACCACCACGGCTCCTCCCCCGACTCCATGGACATGAACATGAACCGGGAAACCATCAGCCTCAGAACCAAAATGGCGTCCCTCGGAGGGGGCCATCTGAGTCACCACCACCACCATCATCACCACCACAGGCAGAGCTCACCCAGCCAACACGGGCCAGAGGGACTGTCCCTCTCCCTCATCAAGTCTGAGTGTGGAGACCTGCAAGACATGTCCGACATATCACCGTATTCAGGCAGCACCGTATCCTTCATACTGCAAGCTTGGGCTCCTCTGTGTAAGTGAGTGGGTGAGTGAGTGAGTGGGTGTATACTCTTTGCTTTAAACCTTCACAGTGAAAGTCATCCTCAACATATCAGGTTTTTAGTCTTAGGTTGGTCTTAGTCTGGGAGATAAAATTAAGCTCTGGCCAAACTCCACTAACTTACTAAATCTATCCTGGTTTTAATGTATCCAGTGCATAATGACAAGACAAGTGTCAATACACTCAAAGCTTTTGTTGTGCTATAATGTACACTAAATCCACTCAAATGTTTGAGTGTGTGACACTGTTGTCCTACATCACAGTGCACAAAGTAAAAAGAGGCTGCTTGGGGCGCCCTTAGCTCAGTTGGTAGGGCGTCCCCCCATGGGCCTCGGCCAGCAGCGGACCCGGGTTCAATTCCAGCCCGTGGTCTATCACTCCCCTCTCTGCCCCATTTCTCTACACTATCAATAAAGCATAAAAATGCCATAAAAATATCTTTAAAAAAAAAGAGGCTGCTTAATAGTTTAAAAACTGAAATTAATTGGATTTTTTGATTATGCATTAGCACCTGAAATCTCCTACCTCCATAAAATAAGCATGTTGTATTGAATTGGGATACATTGGCAGGTGTAAGTAGTACTTTATTTGAGCTTTTGGAAAAAGTTAAAATCAGCAATGATTTGATTTTCTCTGCTTTGCAAAAGTTACATTTTGAATGCATTCAAACACACTTAGAGGCAGCAGCAGCAGCAGTAGGCAGTAGTCAGAGAAAGTCTTTAGTGTCAATTAATCTCCATTAATTGGTTCCTGGTCTTCTTGTTTCCTCGCTGAGGGGGGAAGATGAAATAGAGCGATGGGTCTTGCGAGAGGGGGAAGATTAAACAGGTCGCACGCTGCTCTCTCAAGCTCTTTTAAGTCTGTGCAGCAGGTTGTGGTGTTTAAAGGTATAGTGAGAAAGGCTACTGAGCTCCCTCTTCGAGACACACACACACACACACACACACACACACACACACACACACACACGGCCAACGTCTCAGACACACTTGTGCTGTTTGGTTCTCTTTCATCACAAAGACTTTGTACATAAACACTCAAAGCAAATCATATTTCACGGTGTCTTTGTTGTGTGTGTGTGTGTGTGTGTGTGTGTTGTGTGGGTGGGGTAAGACCTTGTACATAGGAGCTCAAAGCTAATCATGTTTCAAAGAGCACGGCAGAGCAACAGGTGAACACTTGGCTGTATTGATAGAAGCTTTCAAAATGTGTGTGAGCAAGTGCAATGCTAGTCAACGTACACATCTTTCTCCTCTGTACAGTTTTGAGCTAGTTGTTGTAATCCATGTCTCTAACTCCCTTTCATTTGTTGGCCTTTGCTGGCAGTTGCTTGGCAGCTGTGTGTGTTTTGGTTCCTTTCACAGTGCGCAGACACACTCACACACACACACACACACACACACACCCCAACACACACACACACACACACACACACCCTTTCATGGCGTGCCTTGTGCATGTGGACAGGTGTTTGCAGGTAGCTGTTTATCTTTTCGTTCCTAACCTTTCATATTAAGAGGGCTTCTCCCGGCCACTACGCATGCACACACTATGACTCACACACATGCAGACAACAGGCAGACACACACGCACACCCCCACACCCCCCCCCCCCCCACGCACACACACACACACACACACAAAATGCTTGAAGAACAAAGTGAAAAGAAAAATAAGACTTTGAACATGCCAAATAGGAACTCCTTGCAGCTGTGGTGGGGACGTGATCACAGTGTCGTCTTCAAAGCCAATTTAGATGTCGCTTTAATTAAAACAGAAATATTTGATACGTCTCTTGATCCTGCTGAGCCGTTTCATTCCAAAAATGCTTTTCCATTCATTCGAAGGAGAAAAAAAAACTCTTTGAAATTGAACATTAGTATTTCAAAGATATTGACCACCCTTCAACCCTCCCGTCTTTATTTTCTAAGTGATAAAAAAAAAATTAATACAAATTGGTGTTTTTGTTTTGACCTGAAGACATGTGGTTTGAATAACAGCAAGCAATCAAAATTAATACATTCGCTTTTCTAAGAAATGCATCTTTTTTAACTATGAATTCAGTCGACGTATTCATTGAAATTATTTCAGAACTTCTAAAACTAATTACAATGTTCCAAAACGTTCCAAAAATATATCTATGACTGTAATTTAAGTTATTCATCGGGCAAAAGGCGCTCCTGGTTTGAGGATTTCTCAGTTTTCTCTAAATAAATGGAATATCTTTGGCTTTTAGGATGTTTAGAAAATGAATCATTGAAATTGTCGAATTGGGCAAATAGTAATAGGCTTTTAGACGGAATAGTTTTAATAACACAAAAAGATAATTAACAGATTTCTAGTTGCGTGTCGCCCCTGAATATGTGCACATATTTGTATCCGAGTAAACTTAACCATATAAACATTATCATTAGAATTATATGAAAGCATTATATAATCGACTTCAGCTATGGAGGTTCAATAAATGAGTTTCAGTTCCAACTGCACATACATTTTGTGTTCATGTATAAAAAACACAACCATGTCTTAAATGTAGCTTAAACTCGTGACAAATCTCATTGCCATTTTCTCAAAGAAGCCACGTCTTACATAAACCTTGTTGTTTATCCCTTCACTTTCTCTGACTCTCTCTCAATCCACACACACACACACACACACACACACACACACACACACACACAACACACACACACACACAACACACACACTCCACCACTCACTCCCTCTCAGGTCTGTGTATCTTTAATTCTTTGTACGGAGCTGAGCAGATGTCCCCCATTCATTTATGAATTTCCCCACCCCCCCTCCCCCATTCACACAAACATACACACACCTGGCAGCAAGGTCAAGTTACAGCTGATACAGTGAGCCCTGCACAAAACACACACACACTCACATTCAGATATGAACAATCACATACACACACCAAAAGGAAGGAAGTATTAGAAGAAAACCAACATCTTCATCTTCGATTGCATTGTTCATTCACTGACTCACTTTATCTGCTTTCACACACACAACACACACACAAACACACACACACACCACACTACACACACCCACACACACAACCCCACACAACCCACACACACACACACCACACACACACACACACACACACCACACCACACACACACAACACACCACACACACACACACAACACACAACACACACACACAAAACACACACACACACACACACACACACACACACACACATACACAGTGACAGGTTGGTATGAATGTTAACTAGGTGATGGTGTTGTTGACCGGTGAGCTGATGTATCTGCTGCTAAATGAATGATGGATGACAATACGACTCTCTGCTGCGGTTATTGAGCCAAAGTGAAGAGTGTTGTGCTGTGGTTTCATGGCCATTAGAGTGACATGAAGTCACATTACACTCTGTGTCACAATCAGTCCAAACTTTCCTTTTTGTCGGTGCATTAATGCTTCGGACAACACTAATTTCACAACTTGTAATTGCTTATAAAAAGAAAAAAACTGTATTCTGATGATGGCATGGATAGTCCCACCAGCTAGTAAGCACAGCTGGACTTGAAGAACAGCTCTTGTTTCTGTGCAGATGAATAATTTGAACTCAAAACAACTATAGTCAAACTAAAATGTCCTCCTGTGCACCCAGTCCTAAAACTGCTCTATACAATTGATTCACTTTCGTTCTCTCGCTCCTTTTGTGATTGCTGATGGCACACTCTCTCTCTCTCTTCCCTGTCCCTCTCTCCAGCCATATAGGGCCCGGGGGGTTTCTGCATGTGTGTGTGTGTGTGTGTGAGTTTGCCTGTGTGCTGCTAATTGACCTTGCAGGGGGTTCCATTGATTGCCTCATCTTCTCTGATAGATTATAGGGCTGTTAATGTGGTCGGGAAATGGCAGCTTGGTGGGGCACAGCTGTTGTCACACACACACACACACACACACACACACGCACACCACACACACACACACACACACACACACACACACACACACACAACACACACCACACACACCAGGGCCTCCACAATTATTATTTCCCTTGTAGAGACAGTGGGATAGACACAGGGGCTACATATAGTTGGCGCGATGCAGGAGAGTGAATGTGGGATTTGATCCAAAGCCAGCAGGTGCTCGTGTTTGCTTTTGCTTTGGGTGTAGAATGACACGCCTCTCAAAGAACAGGTTTTCTCTTAATGTATCTCAGAATATTCAGTGCTTGTATTTAACGGTGTGTGTTGTTTTCCCCCTCCTGACTTTTGACTGGCACTGGGTCGCTCATTTATTCAAAATGTCTTTGAGAAAAATATATGCCTCAATCTCTGGCCCTATGATCACTCTTTGGTTACAGAGATCTTGCAATGGCTACTCTGCATGACTCTTTCTAACCTTATAGATCAATTTCACCATGTTTGCAAAGGAAACATTGTCTAAGAACTTTGCGCTGGCTCCTTAACCTGTTGTTAATTCAGATTCAGGAAGGCTTGTCCCCCAACCACCTGAAGAAGGCCAAGCTGATGTTCTTCTACACCCGCTACCCTTCATCCAACATGCTCAAGATATTCTTCTCTGACGTCAAGGTACGACTTTACTGTTCCTTTTCCCTTTCTTTCTATCCTATTAAAGGCATACTATAAGATATTAGCTATATATTAGATAGATATTATTATAAGACAATCATTTAATTCTCTATTATGATTCCGTATCACTGACATACTCACATATTTCTAGTTCATGCCATGTCATATTCAAGATCGGACAAACCTATCATTTGATCATGGCACATGTCAGATATGGGTGCATATGTTTAAGATCTAGAAAAAGGTCAAATTGAGTCATGTTGAAACATACACAATTGTATGAGGTAAGAAAAGGTGACTTATATAGACCGTGACTTGAATAGACCCAGAGTGGGGTTTTAACGATGGGAATTTCAAAGGCATCTTCAGAATCAGATTTCACAGATCACATCTGAGTATTTGTGAGTGACAGATGGGGCAGCTGGGCCGTTGTAAACAGGTATGCGTCTTTGTGAGGAGCGTTTGGTTTCCCATTGTTTCACCATTGTTTCCTGATATTTTCTCATTTCTCTTCTAACCAACTTTGTTTCATTGTCTCACACTCAACTGCTTGTCTGATATTTCATTTAGAGTTTTAGTGTTTTATTACTGTATCTGTTGTGTGTGTGTGTGTGTGTGTGTGTGTGTGTGTTTGTATTGTGGTGTGTGTGTGTGTTGTGTGTGTGTGTGTGTGTGTGTGTGTGTGTGTGTTGTGTGTGTGTGTGTGTGTGTGTGTGTGTGGGACCTTGAAGCACAGATGGGTGCTCTAGACTGGCATAATTAGAGTTTCTGGCCTTAATCGGCTGGGATTGGGGGGGGGGGGGGGCGTAAACACACACACACAACACACACGCACGCCTAGACCATTACCTCCCTTCCAACCAAAACTCACACACAGACACCCACAACAGCACTTTCACTCTCACTCTCACTAACAGAAATGAGAAGTTGAACTTTTCTTTCAAGACAGAAACAAAACAATGCCTCACACAAGAAGCTTTCAATCACTGTATAACAGACGGCAGGAGGCACAGGTAGAATGAAAAAAAAAATCTATGAAAAATACACATAAGTGAGTGGCAAGACATTGGGGGAAAAAAATTATTGGGAAAAAACTGGAGGATTTAAGAGTTGTGAATGTTGGAGGAGTTTGAGAAAATGAGAGAGGGAGCGAGGGGTGGGGAGGAACACACAAATGAAAGGGATGACAACAGAACAACAGCTTTAAAACAAAGGCGCTGATTGTTTTGTGTTTACAGGCAAAGGAGCATACGGCTCCTCTACCGATTCAGGACGCTCTATTCAAATGAGCAGCCACACACACACACCACACACACACACCACAAACACAATAATACACACATACACACACACCAGCTGCCCTTTGGCTCATATCTGAGGTGACCACTTCCTCATGGCAGTGCCACATCCTCATGGGCTGCCATGGTAACACGGGTCGCTGGGACACCGGGTTGCTAGGCAAACACAAGCTCGCTAAGCCTACCTGCTCCCAGTGCAGGTAGAGGCAGTCGTATTCCTCATTAAGTATACAACAGGGCATAATAGCACGTGGTTATTTATATACATTATATCTGTCTAGTGTTATTGACAACAAAATAAAACATTTTGTCAACAAATGATTGAAAAAAAATCGGAAAAACTAACATCTTACAACTTTTTAATCTAAAAAAAAGTCACATTAAGTTGCCGGGATCTTGTTTAAGTCAGAGTGCTTTTTATCAGGATAACAGACACTGAGAAACAGAAAAATGTCAACCGTTCTCTAGTAATAAAAATAGAATAAACTCATTTAAAGATACTCTGGTAAATGTAGCCTAAACATCAGGAATGCCTTCATCGCATTTAACACTCTCAGGCTAAATCCTAAAATTCATACAGTACAGACAAAAACACTGTGATTAACAGTGATAAGCTTATGAGCCATTATGAGAAAGGATAAAAACCTACTTAATTTTAAAGAGTATTGCCGGCAATTAAACTGTTATATGCTGCCATTGATAATTTTTCCATAATCAGCTTACATATCGTCATACTTTCAATTATCTGAGTAAACTCACTTAATATTTACGCCTCCAAATAAACTTGGCTTTGGAGTGAAAGGGAATAAATTAGAACATCTGATGCAACAGTTTATCATTTACAGATTGATATTAGCTTTTTGAAATGAACCTGGACTCGAATCTGAAGGTTTATCAACCAAACTGATGTGCAATTAATCTATTTATCTCAACTAACATGGATTTAGATTAGGAGATATTTGCACTGCTTTGGCCTGACACAAGCTTAGCAGATGGACAGTATTACAGCCTCAGTATTACAGTATTGAAAACAGCTTTCCAATGGAATTTACTGACAGCGAGAGCATAGGCCTTACTGTGTGATAGATAAACATTGGATTTGAATTAGACAAATCAAAGCCAGACATAAGGTTTTGATAAGTTTTGCATTTCTTTTTCTTTGCCACGACTACAAGTTTAGTCAAATTGACAGCGGCAACGTATCGTTACTGATACTAGTTAAGATTTAAACACAGCAATGGAGTTAATACAGTGAAGAGTTAACAGTGAGAATGAATGACATGGACCCATCATTGAATCCCATGTGAAAGCAGGCATTTTGAATCCAGCAAGCATGGCAGACTCCACCACCGACAATGCAAACTACTCATGGTATTTGCTTAATGTCAAAAACAGGATTTGATTTCATTAATCTTAAAGAATATATTTTAAATGGAATTGGATTTTGAGAGTTAAATGAAATTAAACAATTGACTTGACTATCAACAAAATGTAAAGGTTTATATTTGTAAAAAATTAAAAAACAATCTCCTATAACAGCTGCAATGTAGAACAAATATAACCATATATGTTGGGTGGGACTATTTTACAATGCGGAAGAATACTATGCTTTGAATAATTTATTTAGTTCAAAATGATGTATTTGGGATTGACAAATAAATGAAGCACACAGTTTAGAACGATTGACGTCTATGGCACAAGCCTTTGGAGACCGAGACAAAACTGTAACAGAGCAATTTATTTAACTTTAATTAGTTATGTTCTTTGTTAACAATAAGACTATATCTACAGTCTTATTCTTTAAGAAAAACTCTGTTTTTTTATTTACATTTTATGCAAATACATTTAACACCACATTACATTTTAATTGGGTCGTAATCCGACTTAATCCAGCATATCTATCTGTGGGAGGAACTCCGCAGATATTATTTTCGCTTAATAAAAAAAGTAATCGTGGATAATCCTATTTGTGATGAGCGATGCTGTTCTTTTCAAGGCTCTATTAGTGTGTGTGTGTGTGTGTGTGTGTGTGTGTGTGTGCGCGCAGGGAATGAGTGAGAGAGAGAGAGAGCACCCTGTTGCTGTCTGTATATGTCTCTGTCCTGTTTTTTCATTGTCCCATTGCATTCATTACCCTCATCATTACCATATTTCCAAAATCCGGGTCAATGTCTCTTTCTCTCGTTCATTCTCACCCTCTCTCTCCCTCCACCTCCTCCCCCCTTTCCTTGCCGGGGAACAATAAGTAGCATGTGTTAGGAGGATCAGGCAGATTCACTGTCAGGGAATTAGGGCCCTGAATGCCTTCCCCTAATTGGACTTGAATGGACTTTGTCTATGGGAAACTGGTTCTTAAAGATGAGCCTCTTAGCACAATGGCTGCCGCGCTCTGTGTGGGAAGTGGGTTGAGTGGACAACTGTTTTAAGGCACAGATGAGCAAGCACGCACATACAAACAAACACAAACACACACACACACACATCTTAAGTGTGTAGTGAAATCGCTATCCTTCTGACCAGACAATCATATATGTGAGCATGAGATGCTAAGGTCACTGCTGTGGTGTCTTGAGAGAGTCAGTGAGAGTAATTAAGGCCTCGTTAAGACTGGAGGAGGTCGGATTAATTAAGACGATCGCCGCACGGGGGAATCTCCTTCCCACTCACACACACACACACACACTCTCACTCACAAGTTCCCCCGCTGGCTGAGGGCTTTCACTCTCAGTAGCCCCCCCCCCCCCCCCCCACCACACACACACACACACACAAGAGCACGGAGTAGCCACACATTTATCAGCGAGGGCCCTGCAGACTTGCGCCTTGAGAGGCTCAAGTGACTTCTCGGCGGCGACGTCTCAGCAGGAATCAATTAGTGTCCGGCCCGGCTTGTCAATTAGAGCGACGCGGCCAATTTGGAAACATCAGGATATGAAGCAGCAACGGCTCGTCAGCCTGATACTGATATCAATACTGATTCAGTGTGTTGGAAGCTTCTAGATGACAGTGCTTTTCAATTTGATCAAAGTTCACAAATTCTTATGAATAGTGCTGGTAATGTAGAATGCGTTTTCCTAATTTCTCAATATTTAAAAAAAATAAGAGATGTATCCAAAACTGTTTAGCAAGGAACAAGATTTAAGATCACAAAGGCCTTTAATTAATTTGTAGTGTGCTTTTCATTTTTCCCATGAAAATAATCTACAACTAAAATATTATGATAACAGTGTGACTATACATATTCTTTTAGATCACTTTATAAACCTTGCACACATAAACTACTCCCCTGCAGTGTATACTGTGTAGTAAAGCACAAATGACCTAAAACACAAGTTGTAAAAAGTTCCTGCGACAGCTCTCCTTCCAGGATCCACAGGAAAACCTTCAGTGTTACAACAACAACTGCTACATTTTATGTTGATTGTGCACATTCAACATTGTCCTCTATAAAAATGTGCCGAGCTACGACGAAATGGGGTTGAAGTGGACAGATTTCTTAAAGGATGTGTGCGTGTGTTTGCCCTTCCACCAATGGCCTGGGGGTTGCTGACTGACAACAGCCCACCATCCAGGCAAGGAGAGAGGGAGAGAGGCACCCTGACACTTTCTCTGACACTCTCTCTTTCCCCCTTTTGGTTGTAAACAGAAAATGGCATTCCTCAAGCTCAGCATTTTGCCCCCCCCCCTTCTATTCTCTCTCTGTCTTTTGTCTGTCTTGTTTTTGTTGGTGCGTGCTGATTGTGATGAGCTGGACGGGACAGGGGGGCGGGTGGGAGGGCAGGTGGTGATGGTAGGACGGCCGGGTGGGGTGTATGTGTCTGTGTCTGTGTCCAGTCTACATGCAAAGTCATTCATGACAATATCCGACATTTGAAAGAAATGCACACTTGACAGTTGCCTATGTAGGCCACACCTGCACTGAACAAGTCATATTGCACAGCTCAAATAGCTGGGCTTCATCCAACAATTGGTAAAGCAGAAAATTAGGAACTTCTTAATTGTTTGGATTATAAAATGTAGTGAAATCCAAGGTGACAATTTAAAATGTCATTTTTGGTCCCAACCAGCATTCTAAAACCCATAAAATGTGTTAAATTAATATAGTAGACTAACGGACAGATGACATTGTCTTGTGTGTGTGTGTGTGTGTGTGTGTGTGTGTGTGTGTTGTGTGTGTGTGTGTGTTCCTGTGTGTTTGTGTGTGTGTTAATTGCTTAGATATTACGGTCATTTCGTGCGACTCTTTTGTGGGTCAAACCAACTCCCTTTCCTTCTCTGCACCACCACACACACACACACACACACTCCAGCTCTCCCAATTATGCTCCATTATGTCACCCCCTGACAGCTCCTGAAAAAATATCTCTTTCCCTCTCTGTCATCCTGCTCTGGCTGCATTCCTTTTTCCATGCTACCTCACTCCATTCAACTCTCTCTCTCTCTCCTCACTCCTCTCATCTCTCTCTCTCTCTCTCTCTCTCTCTCTCTCTCATTCTCATCTCTCTCTTCTCTCTCTCTCTCTCTCTCTCCTCTCTCCTCTCCTCTCTCTCTCTCTCTCACACTCTCTCTCTCATCTCTCTCTCTCTCCTCTCTCTCTCTCTCTCTCTCCTCTCTCTCTCTCTCTCTCTCTCTCTCTCTCTCTCTCTCTCTCTCTCTCATCCCTTGTTCCTGTGAGACAATGTCTTGTAACAATGCCGAGCTTAATCTCCGTATCAAAGCCGTTTTTCCCCTCCACCAAACACACACAAACACACACTTTCACTAGGCTGTCACTTTTTTTTTCTCCATGTTTGGTTTCTTATGAGGAACAGATGAAAATGTATGTGCATTTTTGACATCATTCTTGAAAGTAAAGGTGGAGTCACAAACAAGCTTTGCTTCTGAGGCCTTGAGGGCCAACACAGTGTTTGTAGACAGTTAGGGAGGTTTCTAGGGGGCCATTAAATTTTTTTTTCAACAAGGACCCTCAAGGTGTAGACAGAGTTATAGTGGCTAATGAGGTTGATACAGTGAAATAATACTATATAAGAGACCGTGTGTGAGAGAGTGCTTTACACGTAAGAATATTACTATTATCTCCTGTTTAGATTGCCCCTTTCACTTCTGAAGGTTATTTGCATTAAGAAGAAAAAATAACTGACACTTACTGATTTATCCAGCAGTAAGCAACATGTACCCGAGTGAGACTAAAGAAGCAGTAAACAGACCAAAACAAAAGGTTACTTGAGTTCAGATTTGAAACATTTGACATTGACCAAATAATCTTAAAAATGAATTAAGCAAAGCATCCAAGGACAAAGGTGTACAAGCATTTCTTCTCATCTGTCTGTTAATTCACTTGGTCAAGTTACAAGTACGTTAACAAGCAATTACCTTTAAAGAAGCACTATAACTGCACCCTGTGGATTTTTTTTTTGGATGTCATGCCATAATCCAAATAAAAACCATGCAAATAAGTAGCAAAACAAACATCAGTCCGTGCTATTATGCATCTACAGCACCATCACACAGGGAGCATAATGTTACAATCCTTTACACTTGCTACACAGCCATTTGTTACTACCTCATGAACAACTGGCCAAATGTATACATTGATGTTTATATAATCATAGTTCAATTTACCAGAAGAGATTTTATACAAGACATGTTCTTCATTAAAAGGTTGAGAGTAGCACACATGTAGCCGTTTACTTTACAATCCCTAAGGCTGTCAAAAAGGTAAAAAAAAAAATTAATTTATAGAAATGTATGCCAAATGTATTAATGTAATTAAAAAAAAATTTAAATGAATTTTCCTTGCATTCCAGTTCAATCGCTGCATCACGTCGCAGCTGATCAAGTGGTTCAGTAACTTCCGGGAGTTCTACTACATCCAGATGGAGAAGTTTGCCCGGCAGGCCATCAACGAGGGAGTGACCGCCACGGAGGAGCTGTCTGTGGGCCGCGACGCAGAGCTGTACAGGGCCCTCAACATGCACTACAACAAGGCCAACGACTTTGAGGTAACAACATGGCTTACCAATGTGGCTTACAGATTGACTTATTTCATTTTTTTTTTTCATTTTTTTTAGTGATGCATGAAACAATTCAGTTGTTTTAACTGTGACTAAAGGGATAAATGCTTAAACGTAAAGTATCCTAAACACTTTTAAAACTTGGTGGCATATGCAAAAGAAACACAATTTTCCTCGAATACATAAGGGCCTTTTTTAATTGTGTGAAAAGCTGATACTTTCCATTCCCTGGGATTGCTTTAAGTTTAATCAGTTTGTGATGGACTACTTTCCTTTAGCCAGTGCACATTATATAAAAAACTGCGACTCCCATTCTTAACAAGCCATTTTTCAGTTCACGTTTAAAAACTGTATTAAAACTGGATTCAGCACAATTCACACACACACACACAAACGTCCTCTACCAAGTCAGCTGTTCAGCGCGCAACAGTCACCTCACGATTCTGCTGAGGTGTGGATGTCGCAGTGTGTGTGTGTGTGTGTGTGTGTGTGTGTGTGTGTGTGTGTGTGTGTGTGTGTGTGTCGATGAGGCGAAAGAGGACGACGCTCGAGGCGCGGGTGTCCTTGTCAAAGCGATTTGCAGAAGTCACATTCTCTCCTTCACTTTTTTTCCCCCAATATTGGTCTAAGGGGACCGCAGGGCCCTTAAACTATTCAACGTAACATCAGCAGCATTTAGACGACCATTAGCACACACACCTCAACAATGAAGAACAAGCACTTTTCTGTTCTGCTTAGGGGGAGAGATGCTTGACACTTGGATGCTTTAATGCAAAGAGAACGATTTGCAGACAACAACACACACACACACACCGGAAACTTGAAGGTATACTGAGTTTTCTGTTATGGAGGAATGAATAGAACATGCTTTGCATGCTTTGCATAGCAAGAGTCAGGTAGTTTTTCACAGGTGTGTATGTAAAGAGCCTGTACAGGAAATAGACACACACATGCAAATCCTTATTGCTTGTTTATTTTGGCCGGTCTTCACTGTGAGGTTATTCTTAGGGTCTACAGGGGAAGGTTCATACTGGGGTCAGGAGTTTGTGAACCGACGTTTAAGCTTTTAACCAGAAACCAATTATACCTTTATTTCTTAGAGACATACTTTATGTTCTTGATTTGTTTCCCAACCCTTCAGTCAGCCAGTAGTTTTCATTTTAGTGAAATATGAAAATGAACTTGAAGATACGTGAAACCAGAAACGGAGTACGCAAACGATTATCATGCACATTGAGATGCCTGTACTTTTTTTTTTTATAGTTTGAATATTGTATGATCGCATTTGCAAGCAGTGAATATTGAAAAAAAAAGAAAAGAAAACTCCTCTTTGGTGGTGCATTTTGACTGAACTCAGAAATCTGGGATTTGACTGCAACGTCATGGAGGAAGGTACCCCACCTCATTGTCTATGTATAGTGCACATGGTGTGGTTACTGTTGACCTGCAGACTGGATTTTCCAAAACAACTGTGTGAATGCAATGCTTTTCAATAGCTTGTATACATTGTAGACACAAAGGAATTAATCTAACAATTATTTCCTCAGTGAATTTTTTTAATCGACGTCAGAACGTAGTGAGTGCTACGACTTCCTAAAGTCCAAGCTAATGTCTTGAAATAGATTGTTTTGTCCAAACTCCAAAAACTATAAATGAACAACAACACTAAGACAAATACAAGCCTCAAATTCTTATAATTAATAAGCTTTAACAAGAGGAAATGTTGTACTTTTTAATATTTTGTATATTTTTTAATGTTTGGATATTTTGTTTGAAAATGTCTTAAATGATCATCAAATGTGTTGAACATTTTTAATTTAAAGTTTATTTCAAGATTTGTATGTAATGGTTAAACGCACCAATTAGTGATGCATATGAAATGCTGACCAAGCCTTCAGTTACAGAATCTAGGCGTCCTGTGTGCAGTATAGCAACACTTTGCTTTGGAAATGTAGGTCCACATTTTACTTCCCGCACTTTGTCCCCTCTCCTGGCTGCTTCCTCCTCTCCCTTCACCTTCCTCCTTCCATCCCACCATCCTTTCGTCCGTCCGTCCGCCCTGAGGGAACATTACCGGCTAGGGACCCTCTCTCTCTCTCTCTCTCTCCCTCTCTATCCCTCCTCTCCCTCTCTCTCTCCCTCTCTCCCCCTCTCCCTCTGTCAAACTCAGAGGCGTGAAACTGGAACCACGGCCGAATCAGCAAGTCTCCTGACGTACACACACACCTACACACACACCTACACACACACACACACACACACACACACACACACACACACACACACACACACAACACACACAGAAGTCTTCTCCTTTTGCCAAATTTAGCATCATCAGAGTTCCACCTTGGTTTGTCCGCCATCGCACCCACCTCCACTCCCTCCCTCCTTTCTCTCTTTCCTTGCTCCCTCTCTCTCCTTCCTGCTGAATGCGTCCTCTGTCGATATGTTCTCTCCGTCACCTCCTCTCCTTATCCTCTCATCCCTCGTTCATTTAGCTTTGAAACTCTTTTGTCATTCTTTATTCTCTCACTTTAATTTCTTCCGTAAAACGCAGCTCTTTGTCAAATTAGGTGCTCAGAGAAGGCCTCGCAAGGTTAAATCATTTGCATTTGTTATGCTTTTCTGCTGTTTAAATAAAAAGGGACTTCATTTAAGTCAACACTGTGTTCTTAGGTTTGAAGGGTTGAGAAAAAAGCTTTGTGTCATTAGTCAATGCGCATGACAGGCATTTTAAACAGCCATTGTAGATTATTGCTGTGGAAAGGTGAGTGCAATTTGTCCTGTGTGTGTGTGTGTGTGTGTGTGTGTGTGTGTGTGTGTGTGTGTGTGTGTGTGTGTGTGTGTGTCTGTGTGTCTGTGTGTGTGTCTCCTGAAGTTGGCGTAAACAGGCCCCAGTAATTATAGCAGCTTCATTAATTACCTCCTCCTCCTCTCCTCTCCAGCCACATTCTTTCAACCTGTCTTTTTTGTTTACCTCTCTCTCTCTCTCTCTCTCTCTCTCTCTCTCTCTGTCTCTCTCTCTCTCTCCGTCTGAAACAATTCCCTCCTAATTGCAGCTCTGCCCACTAGCTAATGAGGAAGGCAAAGAAAGGAAGGAGGCCGGAGAAAGGGAAAAGAAAGGGGGAATAGTCTCATCTTCAGAAAAAAGAGTGAATACAAAAAAAAAAAAAAATTCTTTGCCAGGACACTCAGGGAAATGTGTCGGCGTCTACCTCCTGCCAAGAGGAGGAGAGAATGAATTTTTTTAGATATTGAGACCAGATTGAAGAGTGGCTGGTTAAGTCTGCCAGCAGCATTGGGCATGGCACTCTTAACTGCTCTTGATTGATTGTGTGTGTGGTGTGTCTGTGTGTTTGGGTGTGTGTGTGTGTGTGTGTGTGTGTGTGTGTGTGTGTGTGTGTGTGTGTGTGTTGTGTGTGTGTGTGTGTGTGTGTGTGTGTGTGTGTGTGTTAGTTTGTGTCAAATTTTTGAACGCAAAGAGAACGATTTGCAGACACAACACACACACACACACACACGGAAAGTTGAAGGTATACTGAGTTTTCTGTTAGCACAAGCACAAGCTGTCAATCTCGCTCGAAACACACACACACACACACACACACACACACACACACACACACACACACAACATACTCACGCACACACAAAATCCATATGTGATTTGGAAGAATAGCATGGAAAGGGTTGAAGTTGTTATATATGTGTGTTTGTGTGTGTGTGTGTGTGTGTGTGTGTGTGTGTGTGTGTGTGTGTGTGTGTGTGTGTGTGTGTGTGTGTGTGTGTGTGTCGGCTGAAGCGGGACAATGAGACGTTTTTATGAAGCCTGAATCTAGAGGACGGTCTCATCTTTCCAGTTCAAGGATCCTCGCTGGCTCTGTCAGCAACGAACAACGCCACAGCTGCGCCTCACGCCACACACACACACACACACACACATTTGTGCTTGTCTGAAAGAGCAGAGATACCCTCCCTTGAAGGGTGGGTGTGGTTGCTACCAAAATCTGCCCTTTGACTTTGAAGCGCGCACACACACACACACACACACACACACACCTGGAGGCCACAGAGTGGTCACACACACTCACATTTCAGGGCTATCTGGTTTCATAAGCTGTGCACTTGATGAAAGGCTACATTTCTCATGTCTTTCTCCGCCGTTTTAGATTCTTTGTCATCCTTTGTCTCTCCTTATTCATCTATTCATCAGCCTTTCCGCTTCCTCTCCATGCTTACACCATGTCCACTGAGCACCATTGAGTGGCTTTAGATATACGCCTTGGTGCTCCACTACAGTTTGGGGTCCACTTATTGCATTGTGCCCAAAGTCGATGGGCTGCTTACTGCCGTGCTGTTATTAATTCATCAACAAGCAAGAAAATATTTTCTCCGTCTAAATCTATTAGCCTTCGTTTAAAAAAAATGTTTGTCCTTGAGAGGCCTTTGTCTTTCTGTTATCCTCAGCCTTTTTGTTGTAACCTACCCAGAAGGTGCTCACAGACGCACACATAAGGGGGGGGGGGGATTCAAAACTGCCCTGCTTTCTTCCTCCCTCTTTCTCCAACTCTGATCTCCACCTAATTCAGAGCGTATAGAGCTTCAGGCCACAACTACATCTTACTCACCATGGTTTTTAAAAGTCTTGACACACAGCTTTATAATCCTTAATTTGACTTAAATATATTAAAACCAAAGCACCTGAAACTGAACATTTCTCAAGGGAATCTATCTATATTTTAGGATTCCTTTACGCAAACAAACAACCATGTTAAAGGAATTATTTCATTTTCTAGGGTAATTAAGGGTAAATAAACTGATTCAGGTTACTGGACTTATAGACACAACCTTGTCTCCTACACACACACTAGGAAAACCTAATACCGGTGTCATTACTTATTCTACAAAACTATTTGCTGATGCCACTAAGTTTTTTATATACACACATTTTTAGAAAACAAAGTTAAA